>LBNU01032701.1:16290-51028 GCA_014162995.1 Artemisia annua
AGGCGTAAGATGGGTTAGGCTGAACATGGAAGTACTTGGGCCTTGAAGTCTTAGGAGAGCTGAACAGTGTGAAGTAAAGTCTGCAAGTAATTTAGTTGGATATGTACGCGTACACCTGCAGAAGTAGAGTTATTTGATGCGAAAGGCAAGTCCTGAGTGTAAAGAAAGGTCTTGAATGACGCAGATGGAGTACTTTGAATGTAGAGCATAAAGACTGAGCAATTAATGATCATTGGGAACGATAATTGCTGAGGCTGATGAGTATGTGTTGGCGAAGTTATCAAGGTAACACAAAAGAAGAGAAGAAGAAAGGGCGTCTGAAGCACAAGTTGTCACAAATGAAGGATATGATTTGGTTGCTCATGGTGATGGAAGATGCATCAGTTCAAGGAATGGCGACATTGATGAAGTTTATGCTCCATTCATTTATTCTGGTACCAAAATGAATAAGATTCATTTCCAATGGTTCTGAGGGCAGGAAGAAAATTGGGATAAAAAGGCATGATGAGCATATGGCTGCCTGTAGAGAAAGAGTTAAGAAGGCAAAGATGGGATGGAGCTACCTCTGCTGATTTGATTGAACAGGGTTGATGAACAACATGCAAAAGTTGTGATGACAGATTTTGATAGAATTAAATGATGTGTTTATTGAGCCAGCCCAAGCTAGAAAACAAATTGTAGTAGATTGGAGTGTAACTGAAGATGAGTTCTTAAAGCTGGAAGATAATCAAGAATTGGAGGTGAAGTGGAAGGTACAAGAGATTTGAAAGATCTTGTGAGATCTTGTATAGATCTGACATACATACCTTTCATGAGTTTGAGTTAAGTCAAAAATCTCAGAAGATCCTTTGAATGGAAGGCAAAGGAATTATGGGTATGTTTTCAAAGAATGTACAATCCAAATCCTAGTGACCAGACATGAGGCTTGTTGCAGACAGCAAGAACTTAATATGTGAAACATTACAATGCATGTAATGTACTGATCATGTGTCTACTCAAGACTGGAGCTGATGTCTTTCTGTTTGTGGAGAAAGATTATCCTTTGAAGTCTGGATTTCTTAACAGCCATGCTTGAAGCTAAGATTAGCATGTTCAGAAACGGTGACTCCTGATTCTTCAAAATTCTGATTGAAAGAATTGAGCAGCCATAAGTGTTAAAGAAACAGAGAAAGATAGAGTGTTTGAAAGGCATCTCTTGGTGTGTGTTTTGAGCTTTGAAAGATAACTTGGCATATTTCAGGGAAAATATCAAGTTTAGGTGGGAGGATTGTTGGGTTTAAAGCTACATTCTATTCTGTCGTTATCTCTCACTGCTGTCATCATACTACTCTACTGGCTAGTTTCTACCCTGCTGCTAGTTGTAATGACTCTACTGCTAGCTTCGGACTCCGCTGCTATACATATTAGTTTCTGCTTGCATATTTATTGTATTTGGGTTGATATATAGTAGCATGATTTACGAGTAGTAAGGGAAGTATGTATGTTTGATGTTTTGGATATGGAGTTGATTTGGTTTTACACACCAGGTTGTGGCTATACACACACAAGGAGTTTGGTTTGGTTATTGTCTCGATAAATGGTTATAAAAGCTCGAATTAATTTTCATTATTAGGAGAAGAGGAGCTATTTGGATGCTACTTTGATGATGCAGTGGGAAGTTTTTCTGAAGGTTGTGTCTTATCAATCTATACATATCTTAAATGGCTTACAACGTTTAAAGATAACTTGTTTGTTCATTCAAGTGGCTACGAATTGACAAAACACTTGAAGGAGTTACGTTATTGTGCTCAGTGATTATTGTCAAGAGATTGCGGTCTCCCTATACGTGAAGTATACGTTCGAAGTCGTATTTAGTACAAGGCATAAGACACAAGGTTGGTTTCTTCTACTTCAGCATCAAATTGGTAATGATTATTTTTCTTCAACAATATATACCGCCTACAGATTTGAAGAATCATTTTATGTACATGCATCACTCGAGGGGAAGTTTGTACGGTTTATTCATTCTATATTTGTTGATAACAAAAAGGGGAAGAAATATTGTGATGGCATGGCATGGTTTAAGGGGAAGACAAGTTTGTTTTTATTCATGGTGAGATTTAATTATCTCAACTTCTCTACTTCGTCTAGGGAAGTTCGTACAAGAACGTGTTTCGCATGTTGGATACCTGTAGTAGGTATTTGTAAAGCTGGTGTTGGGAGCATCATTTCTTCATATCTGTTTGAAGACATGGCTAACTTGTCATATAATTGATTTTGCAAGTATTTAGACAAATAGGTTTTATGGACTTACGTTTGCCGAATATGGTGCGCTTCCTCCACTTGCGGATTGAGGTAGTAGTAAGTGGCAGGGGTCGCTGATAGTTGGAGTCCTCTGTTTGTGCAAAACCATGTTAGTGGATTACGTTGCGATTTTTTTTCCGATGTCGTGGTATTTTGAATCATACCTGAGAATCTTCGCGCCCAACACGAACTAACGGCTATAACCACAGGCTGTTCAAGCTCGCCCAATGTCTCTAGTTGAAAGTTTGAGGCCATTTCATTCCACATTGTAAAAGTGAGGACATTACCACTGCATAGATATTTTAACATATTAATGTGCCGCAGTTATGGCTAGGTTGTAAAGTAATTATAGGAAATGTACTTCAGGTTTTGTATGTCTATGTTCCTTTGGAGTATCCTATTAGTGGTAGGATCTCCGGATTCCTTGATGTGACCGATGCTCCTGATGATTCCTATGTAGTCTGTTAAGAGTATTGGAAACAGTTAACCGTTACAGTACATAAAATATTGTCTAAGTTATGTATAGTACCTGTGAGGGCATAATCACGCGTGTCTGCTCGTTGGCCTATCTTGTTATATGCAATAAAGTTAAAGTAATGGTCTGCAAACCCATCGTTTTCGATAGGTGTCACCAGAGTGTATCTCCCAAATAACAACGTTATAGGGTTGTTCAATGTACGCTGCCAGTTTTCAGTTCCTTTGCAACCAAACCATTCAATTTTATAGCACGATCCTATTTGGAGGCCAGAATCAAACTGTCGCATATCCCATAACTGCACATTTGCTTGGATGGCAGAACCTTGGAGTTTCAAATATAGTTTGGCATTATAATAAGGCAAAAATAAAAAACAAAAATAGAAAACAAAAAATAGAAAAAAAAGAAAAAAAGAAAAGGAAAAAACTTGTACTGTTCTAGCTTGTTCATGTTCCAGATAGGGTAGTAACAAACCTTTCTATAAGGATAAAGCATAAGCCTGTCGGATTTGGATCAGGCACGTTTTTAGGTCCATTTGCGGTATACCTTGACTTCTATTGGTTTCTCCAAGTCTCCTGGTTTTATGTCCATTAAATTCAGCTCTTCCCTTTCAATGACTGGTGCCTTTCCTTTTTCCTTTGATCTCTGAGGTATCGGTTCCCAATGTCCAGGCAATTATTCTGTATGTGATGGTGTAGCAGCTTCGTTTTCTTTGTCAGCCATTAGCCTGAAAATTGTTTTAAATGTTGTAAGTAACAGATGTTTAGCCCTAGGTTATCATTGCATCAGCTGTAACTGTTATTCATTGGGCAAGTATATGGCAAGAGAACTTATGGATAATAACAGTAATAACACCACTAACTTTTTCCAACTGAACAATACTATAAGGTATTATACAAATGAGTCACACATAACTGGCAATCATTGTTGTTAGCTAATGCATAAAAACAGAAAGATTTGATTTTTCATAGCCAAGAAGTAAATCAAACTACATAAGATCATCAAATGCAAAAGCCAGAAGAAAAATGTTTAATAGTTCATATAACGCTTTCACTTTTAAGTGTTATCCTAAGAGCATAAGCTTATCGTTGGCTAACAGCTGGTCAACTTATTCTTTGTAAGCCACTCTAAATTATGTCAATAGACAGTAGGTGTTAGTATTGAAATGCATGCAGAAGCTATAAGTAGCTGTGCTAGAATTAGTAACCGAAGCCTGAGTTAAACGAATTTTGTTTAGCAAATCTCTATAGACAATGTTTTTGGTACAGTTAGGCGGCTGGTTGGGTTGTTGTGCAATAACCAATTATGACCTACTTGTGAAGCACTTGTACCGGCTACATCTACCAAAGTCACAATACGGAAAACAACTGTTAGCACAACCACACCCAAACTATTCACAGGTATTTGAAACACAACTACGAAACATCAGACAGAGTGAGTCAACATGTTGTTCACTACTCAAACTACAACATGAGCAGCTCACCTTGGCTATCATCAGGAGCAGATCTTTCGTTCACATTATCGTATGTGAAATATATTGTCGTCGAATATGTAGGGGGTGTTGTGTATAACGGGGATGATATACCAACAACCGTCATCATCCCTTCCAAACACAATGAGAGCTAATTAGCAGGCATTCCATGAAATCCATACGATTCTAGTACGACTGTGAATTGGGTAACACCTAACGCAAAGCAACCACGATAAAAAAAGCTAACTGAACATAGGTTCCTAAAAAAAGAGCCAATGTTCCACACAACCGTAAACAACGCTAACTAGTTAGTCAGTTACTAACCTCCGGTATTAGGCACACAACACTGCATTATAACTGGACTTTATACAGCAGTTTGTAACCACCCACAAAATCTCACCACTATCATTCCCACTACAATACCTATATCAGGTATTTCACAGGTAAATTTTTGTTTTTATATGCTTTTCACTACTTGCAAGACTCTCTAGACCTGCTCACGTATCTACACAAGCTAAATATCTCTACACTCACATCATATAAACTCTTAAGTTTGTCAAGCATAAGATCATAACACTACCACAATAAGTAATCTATCATTCTAACACTTTAAATCTATCACAATACCACTATAAACCCTAATCTAATGCTAATCAAGCCTATGTGTTTATGGTTATCTCTAAAACCCTAATTGCTTATCAAAACTAGTTTGGAAGTGTTCAAGGATTATGTATGAGTTACCCTAGCAACAATAGGATATCTTAGCACCCCTAGACCCTAGTATAAACTCTTAGAGTTTAGGTACAAGTCCCTTAACTACAAAACCCAAACTAAGTCATAAAGTCTCGGAATTAGGTCTAAGCTATCCCAAATCTTTAGTATAAGCTACCACCACTTAGTATAAGCTTCCTAGGACTTAATCTTAGTCACTAAACACTCATAGGACCCTAATTTAGGCACTAAACCCTAAGCTAGACCCTAATCTCTCACTAAACCAAATTAGGTCATAACTAAACTAAACTTAAACCTAATCCTAAAACTAAGTACCTTAAGCACCTCAAATACCTCAAGCACCTAGCCTAGATGCTTACCCACCTACTTGTCACCCCTAAGCACCCTAGCACACACCTTACAAGTAGGTGATCCACCTACTTGTCACCACCACCACCACACGGCTAAACCACCACCACACGCTACCCTAGCCTTCATTAGTCATCATGTTAGATTCCATAATTAGTCACCTAGTAGTAGTAATTAGTCACTCCCCCCTCTCGCCACCTAGCACACCCTTTCCTTGCTCCCTAAGCTTAACGAGGCTATAAAAGCCCTCGTACCCCCTCCATTTCAAACCATCCCATTCACTCTTCTTTACCACACATATTCTGGTCTTAGTAGAAGTACAAGATCCCTAGTAGCCTTAGAAGTCGAATAGGATAGCTCTAGATCCTTGTCGAGTTCCATTTTTAGCCAAGAAACCCTAGAAACTCACGTTATGCCCATTCCTGGTCACGTAAGCTTTAAATCTTGTTCTAATAGCTTTATTATAGTACTAGGTTAGTATTAGGATGCCTTAGAACCCTTGCCTAATCCTTGATCATTTTCCTTTAGGACTTTTCATTTTAAAACCCTAATTTGAGTCGAATTGCCTATTTTATGCTATAATGCCTTATCATAAGCTATAAGCTAGTTTACAAAACTTAGTTAAGCTAATATTAGTTATTCATAAGCTAGGAAACCTTTTTGTTTCATAAAAATATAGTTTGCATGGAATTAAGACTAGTTTTGCAAAGTTTTCCATGCATAGGGGTATATATGGTAACTTTCTAAAAATATTAAGTCTAGGGACTATTTTTGACATTTCTTANCCCCCCTCTCGCCACCTAGCACACCCTTTCCTTGCTCCCTAAGCTTAACGAGGCTATAAAAGCCCTCGTACCCCCTCCATTTCAAACCATCCCATTCACTCTTCTTTACCACACATATTCTGGTCTTAGTAGAAGTACAAGATCCCTAGTAGCCTTAGAAGTCGAATAGGATAGCTCTAGATCCTTGTCGAGTTCCATTTTTAGCCAAGAAACCCTAGAAACTCACGTTATGCCCATTCCTGGTCACGTAAGCTTTAAATCTTGTTCTAATAGCTTTATTATAGTACTAGGTTAGTATTAGGATGCCTTAGAACCCTTGCCTAATCCTTGATCATTTTCCTTTAGGACTTTTCATTTTAAAACCCTAATTTGAGTCGAATTGCCTATTTTATGCTATAATGCCTTATCATAAGCTATAAGCTAGTTTACAAAACTTAGTTAAGCTAATATTAGTTATTCATAAGCTAGGAAACCTTTTTGTTTCATAAAAATATAGTTTGCATGGAATTAAGACTAGTTTTGCAAAGTTTTCCATGCATAGGGGTATATATGGTAACTTTCTAAAAATATTAAGTCTAGGGACTATTTTTGACATTTCTTAGAAGCAGTAAGTATAAGGAACCTTTTTGCAAAGTTATATAACCTTAAGATAAAAAGTAAAATAGTTATAAACTTATAAGGACTAGTTTTGCAAATGTTATAAAGTTAAGGGTATAAATGGTAAATTTTGAAAGCTTATAAGTTCAAGGGTCATTTTCGTCATTTTCCTAAAATATGTAAGCATAGGGACTAATTGTGTCAAGTCTAGATAGTTAAAAGTCTAAATGATATAAGTTTATAAGTTTAGGGTAGATTTTGTAAATATATAAACTATAAGGGTATAAAGTGAAGTATTTTCATATAAAACTAAAAACTATCTTTTACTTAACAACATTACACAATAGTAGGGAGCTTCATGTGAGGGGTTTCAATTGGGTATTCATTTTGACGAGTTTGCTGGGTTTACGATTTAAAGTGCCCTGGCTCCTCAAACGTTTACTACATGACCTCAGGATTATGATAGCCCGAACGGTGTTATGTTATATCTATAACCTAAATACTTAACAACATGATACAATACTAGGGAGCTTCATGTGAGGGTTATATACTTCTGAATTATGATGGCCCGAACGGTATTATGTTTAATAACATAATACAATACTAGGGAGCTTCATGTGAGGAGTATGTATCTCTTAATTATGATGGCCTGAACGGTGTTATGTTATGACTAATATTAGAAACCCTAAGAATGATGATTGTAAAAACCTAACTAAAGATAACTAATGCTTGACATACACCCACACCTATAACAAACCCCAGGATATGTGAGTAAGCGGTCTAATCTTTGAGTCACTTTTACATCAATAAGATTTCCCTAAGCCTAGGTGAGTTCATAGCCTTACTCTTTCTAAATGTTTTACAAACCCTGTGAGGGGGATACATGCTTACTTTTCTCTTTAAATCGAATACAAGTCTTTTTCTTTGGTTATTGCACGAGTAAACTATCTGCCACCACTACACAACTAAATTCATGAATCTAATCACTTGCGAGTGAATGTGAATATAATTGATAGATCTATTGGAGTTTGACAACTCCCGTTGGTTTGCCCTTTCTAAAGGCACCAGTAAGTATTATATTTGAACCTTCTAAAGGATTAACTTGGGCAAGTTATTCTTTCTGTCCCATCATGGTCTGGTCTGTAGTGCCCCATGAACTGGACTGTTAACGTGTGGTTCATTAGCTTAGTGCAATAACCCACTCATGATAATTGTATATGCATTACAATTATCATAAACACTACATTTTCCTTGAAGGGTTTAACAACTGAACCCTGTGGAACTTGTATTCACTATCACTTAAGCCTATGACTCTCACTCAACACCTAGTATTGACTTTTAAGCATGTATCCTAGGTATACAGCTGCTACGGATCTATGGCATAGAGCGGCACTGAACGTGGAGGACTTTCAACCCTGTTATCATTCAAATACTATTTCACACTTAGATTTACGGGACCTCTTCTTAATGAAAACTCTGATATTTTAATGAATGATAACTTATTTATAAAAACGTCTCTTTTCGAGTTGTTTTCTATTATTGTGACTGTGATTCCATGAAGTAATACCCCAACTCTAAATCCGCTGCGATCCATGAAAATGGGGGTGTTACAGATTGGTATCAGAGCCTCAGTTGTAGAGAACAAGGTTGTGGAAAACTAGAAGGGGGAGGGGTCCAATCATCTGGCAGTGCCTTGTAGCAATTCTTTAGCAGCTTCGAGCATTGATCATCGCTCAATATATGTAGAAGCCACTGTCATGTTTTATTTATTAGCAAGATGGTTATTTCAATACAGAAACTTGTGTGATCGAAATTACCTTCATAAAAATTACGTCGCCTTGTGGTACACAGTCAAACATGTCCCCTCCAACATGCTCGATACCTACATGTGTATAACGCGAAATAAATAAGTGATCGTTCATTTATATAGAAGTAAAGATCAACATACCAGGATAGATCGGTGCACAATGTATAACGTGTGGTACTGTGGTTGATCAAAGTTAATTCCTTTAATGGTGGGATATTTTAACACAATCATATTAAGAGTCATTCCTAGACCACCTCCTACATCTACCATGCTTTTGATGTTTTTAAAACCATGGTAGCGCTCGAGAATTTCCTTCATCACGATTGTAGTGTGATTCACCATGGCTTTATTGAAAACCGCATTAAACCTTGCATCATGCGCCGGATATTCATCTGAACGTGTTCCGTAGATCTTGTCAAATGAAACACCTCCTTCCACAACTGAATCTGCAAGTCCAAACCTTTTTAACAAAAACAAAAACACATGGTAAATCAGTAACTTAGTTATTGAAAAAAATTGTAATGATGCAGTAACAACTTTCAATATACCAAGTGTCGAGTAAGATTAAAGTCACCAATTATTAATGAAGATCTTGTCTTGAAGCAACTCCATGAATGCACCTAATGACACCCCATCTTCATTCGGTATAAAGTATTTTGCAACAGGGGTTAGCCCATACACTCGAACCGACCTTGAGTCATGGTTGCGTTCAGTGCAAGTGACAACCGAATGGCTTGCAAGCAGTCGAAGCATTCGATCGATCATTGCTGGAGCATTTTGGTTTGGGATCTTCAAACGGGTAGCAATCTCGTGAGCTGAGAGTTGGGCATTTGGGCCAGCCTCGGCTATAGCGTCTAGTACTTTGAGCTTGATTGAACTCACAAGCACCATGGTCAAGGATGTCGAGGTAACTAGTTGCATTGCATAAGTGGACTGGTCCTCATTGGTACCCATTTTTTACAAAATCACTTGGTCTACTTACTCTTTCACTTGCTCAACTTAAATATGTTTTAAAACTAGCACTCTTTTGAGCATCACGGTGTTTAAGTCGCTGTCAAAGTCTTTTTAAACTCGTATTATAACTTAACTTGAAATCCATTTGGTCTCGGGTAATCCCGATTACACAAAATGCTTGATGACACTAAAATCACCAACAGAATATGTTAGGGGGCGAATATTTAACTTTTAACCTTAACTCAAAAAATTAAGGTTTCACATGGGCGGTATGGTAAGTGAAACCTTAACTCAATGACGCAGCGTTAAAGCTTTAACATGGAGGTTTAACTTGGCTTTAACGCAGGGGGCCGGTGTGGTTAACGTGGGTTTAACATACGAAATGTGAAAGTTTCACCCACCTCGAATGTTAATACACCGAGTGCTCTAAGAGAAATCAAGTGGAATCGATTTGTCATATTTTAAAATGAGCACGAAGAAAAGTAGCAATTAAAGGTAGTATAATGCCGCGGCTAAGTTTGTATACCACTAATAGTAGGCGTAGAAACTTACCCTTGAGGTATAATTACGAACCATCCTTGTTTTTCTCATAAAGCCGTCTCACGTCTTATTTTGAGAATTTTTTTTACATCACTGGTAGTATTCCTTAATAACTTAAGGAGTGTGCTACATGATCCCAAAATGCCTCGTTCACGTCACTGATAAAATCAATTTTCCTCTTGGAAGTTCAGAAAAAAGATTCATGTAGTAGTTGTGAAGGAGAAGTAGAAGTTGGCTCGCGTTCACTGTGCACAAAATTTTTAATACATCACTTACTTGAAGCGCTTCTAATATGAAAGCGCTATAAAATTAATAGAAGCCTTATGCCATGGAAGCAAGTTTTACAACCACGGACCATCTGGGCACCACGTAAAAGTTTTTCATTTTACTAAGTCTATAAATCAAAAACGAAGATTCAAGTTTTTTCACATTTAAGTAATATGGTCGTTTTATAATCTTGATTACCATTGTAACTTCTTTCTTTCTGTTGTTAGTAGAAATATGACTAAACGATTATCCATGTCATTAAAAAAATGGCTAATTTTTCAAATTTTCCACCTATGACGAATAATTAAACTTAAAAGGTTAATAGCCTGTAAATGTATCTAATTTACCAACTTTTTATAGTTTCGTGTATTGAACTTTTTTTTCCTATTAAATCTAAGAACTTTTAAATTCGTTCTTTTAAGTGTACCCTGTGACCGACTAGGGGATTGACCGGTCACACAGTACACTTAAACGCATGAATTCAAAAGTGTGTTGATTTAATAGAAAAAAAGTTCAGTACATAAATTAGCCTTTTAAATTACTTTTGTTGATATAAATAAGAGTGGACAAAACTTGATGTAGGTCGGGCTACATAAACAATTACCCGAAATTACAGCTTTATATATTTGTGAGATTATGTGCATGATATAACATAATTAAATAGTGTCACATAAGGTCGCACACAATAGCTCAAGATTGCAGATTTTTATATTTATTGTAAATATATAAATGATCTAAGAATACGAAATAACATTGGACTTAATAAGTTGGACTTAATTAAGTAAGGAACGGGAAGAAACAACACCAACATGGGAGAAGCCCATGTGGGTCCTGCATACGGCCGACCACCCCATGGGGTGTGTCGGGTCGGACTTGGTTGTTTGACTTGTTTAAGAAGATAAATATCATTTTAAACTTGGTAACTATCTCAATATATTCTTGTTGATTATCTTGTTTTAAATATGGTAATTATATAAGGAAAACATAAATACAAGAGATAATTGGGGTTTTAGTAATTTAGTGTTAACTAGCAAAATCCCTCTCCCCTCCCGTTGTTCGGCCGCGACACATAACCAAAAACAACATATTCATGTGTTGGAATGTGTTGCGTTCTACACTATTGGATCGTGTTCTTGTTGCTGTGAAGATCAGCACACTATTGTACGCTTGTGCATTTCATCCTGCTGCTAAGTTGTTGCTTTCTTATAATCATAAACAAAGATGGAACGAGGACACAAATTGACCAGATACATTTATAAAAGATTATACAAGACTAGAAACATAATTTTTATAGATCGCATGCATTTACAAAAAAATCGAGATTCTTTTTACCACATATTAACACAACGAATCAAAATTCCATAGGGTCCCGAGACCCACCTGGTTTCATCACTGGTCATAAACATATTCCATAGTAATGAATTGCCATTGTAAGTTTAGTCACAGAAAATCATATAGATTTTTGATAAATACCTAACAACTAGCATTTTGTGTGGGTGGGGGAGTGGAGCTGGATTGGGCTTTTGTTGAGCTTGTAGTTGGGCTGGTGGGTGTCGAGGTTGGCAAAGCTGTGGGTGGGCTGTGAAATTGAACTTATAGAGATGTAGATTGGTATATTTTGGTTAGTCAAATATAATTCCTAAATCCTAACCTTAGAAAAATGCGCAGTACTTTAAAGTTTAAACTAATACCACAATTAGTACAATAATCTCAAAAGTGTTGTAAAATTGGATTTAAGCTATATATAATAGAAATGCATATATTTAGTGTTTCATAATGGCACGTATCTCCAAAATATTACTCGTCTAATACATGAGTTTGCTTCTTTGTTCTAATATGTCTATTTTGTTTTTTTTAACAATTTAAACCCTTCAAAATTTCACAACATTATCTATATATATACCACATTATAAAGCATTTGAGACTTCCTATAAAAGAAAGTCTTAAAATTTTAAGACAAAAAACATTACTATAAAAGGAAAATTAAAAGATTTATATAAAATTTAAAAAATTAAGTCTTATTTAAACCATATAATAACCCCTCCACTAATAATATATTTTAATATAATTGTTTATAAAAAGAGCTCACTAAATTTATAACCAGTAATTTAATGCTAAAATTTGAAAAATAAAAGTGCTAACTTTTTACGCTATTAATAATTTTAAACGTCTACTTTTGAAAAACATATATCTACTGCATTATAAAGTATTTAGTATTTACGACATGCTAAATAAGAAAAGTTTAAAATGAAAAAAACATTACTCGCCACGAAAATAGTCATCGGGTACCCGCCGCCGCATTGCACGGATACGCTTCTAAAAATAAGTTATGTTGCGCGGGCACCCTTCTAAAAATAAGTTAAATGTCAACATTGAAGTGCAAGAATGCATTTATGTTTCACCATCCAACCACCTTTCATTTCCCCACATTCATCCTGTCCTCTTGATCATTTCATTTCAATATATCACAACCGGTTTTTTCTCCTTTTTTATAATGGCTAATGATGCAGATTTAAGAAAATGTTTAGTATGTTTAGCTATACTAATGGTAATTGTAGGATTCTACACACATTCATGGAAGAAGACTATTGTTACATATATATTTGGAATGTTTGGTATTGTAGGGATTGTTCTTCCTGATTGGGAATTCTTTGATAGACCAGTTTCTGAATGGACTTCACCTTTGTCTGTTGCTCATATGCCTCCTGCTAACTCACCACCAACTCCTTCAAGGTGAGGTTATTTGTTTTAATTCAGTTTATATGGCCTTGTTCAGTTTATGCCTCCTGCTAACTTACCACCAACTCCTCTATATAAAGGGGCTTGAGCTTTTATAATAAGCTAGCTTATAAACTAAGCTTTGTTTGTCACACAGGCTTATGAAAGCTTTTATAAGTTATAAGCCTCCATAAGCTCAAGCCGATTGAAACGGGCTTATGGGGGCTTATAATATGTCAAATTACTTGAATACTCTTAAAAATATAATGGATTATCACGCAAAAGCTGAAAATATATCTGGATTTAAGTTGATGTATCTTTATGCGTTTTACATTAATAAGCTTTAGCTCTGATTAGTTCGTTAAACAGCTTTATAAAAATATAAGCCCCAGCCAAGTCCTAGCCCTAGCCCCAGCTCCACACCCAACTTCGGCCCATTTCGCCAAACATATCCTATGTGTCATTAAACTTTATATATAGGCTTAATAGCTATCCTGATCTAGCCAGTGATATTTGAAGTTCTTTTAGCACATAATAATTGATAATTGTCGATTTATGCGTTGATCACTCATGTTCTTCAAGGGTCTTGATCACTTGTGTCGAAGTGTGTCACCTAGTCGATTATCAAGTATAATCCAACAAATGGAAAATATATGATAGATCCACACGTTTAGCCATATCAATACTTACAGCAATCTATTGAGGATCGTCTACTTTTAAATGATAATTATGACTTAACATCAACCTCCTACCTTAGTACCTCCTTGATCAAAACTCAATTCTTCAATGTTTTACTTAAAACCTACTAGGGTTAGCAATAAAAGGGATGATAAGGGATGGGTTTGGAGTTGGAACCGTCCAATTAGGAATAGCAGGGTTATTAACAATTTTCATGATATGGTTAATAGCCTTCCTCCTAATCTTAATGATACCGAGGATAAGTGGTTATGGCAATTTAATGGCCATAACGAGTTCTGTGTGGCTAAGCTTAGGAAGTTTTTTGACCATCAGTTACTTCCTTCTTCTAACTTATCGACTCGATGGAATCGTCTTGTCCCAAAAAAGATAAATTTGTTTGTGTGGAGACTCCGACGTGATTGCCTCCCTACTTCCATTAACCTTTTCGCGAAAGGTATTGACATTGTTTCGGTTAGGTGTGGTAACTGTGATGAAGCCGTGGAGTACACCAACCATGTCTTTCAATCTTGTATCTTTGTCAAGCGGATCAAGGTTTTACTGAATAATTGGACTAAGTGTGACATCCCGGACGCCTCTATGGATCGAATTCTCTCTTGGTGTGATTCGCTTAACACCTCGGCGAATCATCGAAATAGACTTCAAGCTATTATTTTTATATGGTGGTGGCATATTTGGAAGGCGCGAAATAATGCTATACACAATGGTATTTATGAGTCTAGCTTGGATGTATTTAACGCCATTGTTTCCACTTCTTATCTTTGGATTCACAATCGAGATAGGAAGGATAAGACTTCGTGGGATAATTGGAGCGAGTGTCCGTTTGGGTAGCTTTGTGGTTTCGTGGCCTGGTTTCTTTGTGGTCTCCTCAGAACTTGTATGGGGTCGTATCAAAAACATCATTGAAGTGAAAACCGGTGGCTCGGCCTTTAATGATGAGGTTTTTTCTTATGTCTTAGGTTTTCCTGTAATTGGCATAAGTTTTTTTTTCAACCTTTTTACGTCCTTTGCAGTTAAAGTTCTGGGATGGTTCTAGATTTTGTAGATTTTTGTATTTCTAGAACTCTTTTGTTTTCTTGGATCCTAGTTCCTTGCTAGTGGTCCTCCTTTATTTATATATATATATTTCTTTTTGCCGTTCAAAAAAAAAAATAATCCTTGAGAAAAAGATTTGGACAAATAGCTAGAATATCACGTAACATTATTAAACTGAGTCAATGCTTGTTAATTTGGGGGCGATCTTCGAAAAGATATTATCACATTATCTAATTGTATCTAAAATTAGGATCAAATGAGAGGAAACCATAAGTACACATTTCAGATGTACCTACAAAAATAGATGCATCTATTTTTAAAAATCTCTCTCTTGTTTAAAATGTGCGGCTAGAAATTATTCTTATTCTTATCATTTTAGTTTTTCTTCTTACCGGATCCTTTCCCGTACCTAACCAAAATATGGCTTTTAAATGTGGCTGACAACGAATTAGGAGGAAACAAATAATTCGGTTGAGCATATATTGTAAAGCGAACAGATGTGTAGTGCAGCTATTACTATCATGATTATATATACCGGACGGTTTGTTGTAAATGGTTGTCATATCTCTTCTCTTATATATAATAAAACAAAACCCCTATTGGGTACTTTGTCATTTTGATAAAAAAGAATATTTCCTTATTAGGTAATATTTTAATTATTATTTAATTTATAAGTTTTTAAATTCGTTTGTTGATATATACTATACAAGTAGAAGATAAATACAAAAAATATAGATAAGATTTAAATAATTATCTTTAATCATAAAAACTACAATTAAAAATCATAAATCAAACAAAATAAAAATTAAATTATTTATTTTTTAATAAATAAAAATATATCGTTCAAAATTTTTTTAAAAAAACCCGCGCGTGCGCGGGCATTATAACTAGTTCTATATTAACTCCAAAACCCGTTTGAACATTTTATAAGAATACTTATATGTTATAGACAAATACATAAATATTCACTTAAAAAAAAATTCTAAAGTCTATGCAAACTTCTTTGTATACAACACTAGTTGTCTTATTTCTATACTTTCCGTCCTTGTCGCAACAAATTGCTTTTATACCTTGTTTGCTTTTTACTCTCGACACAACCACGTATAATTGTCCGTAAGAGACTACTGGACGTTGAAGAAACAAATCAACCTTAGACAACGTCTGCCCTTTACTTTTGTTTATAGCCATTGCGAAACATACAGAATACTTGAAACTATCTCCTGTTTAATTTGAACGGTATTTTTTTATCAGGACTTATAACCATTCGTAGTATGACACAAACTTCTCCAACTCCACCAGATATGATTCATCCCTCTATATTAACATTTCTCATCCTTGGTATTTGTAACCTCTAGTTACAAACATCTGCCCTTTGATCTAGGGGTGAGCAAACGGACCGGATGGACCGGACCGACCGACAAAACCGACCGGACCGGACCGAGACCGGACCGACCATATTCGGTCCGGTCTCGGTCTAGGGTTTTTCATAATTTCGGTCTCGGTCCGGCTCGGTCCGGTTCGGTCCGGCTTAAAAACCGGACATTTAGCCTATTTGGACCGAGACCGGACCGACCACATTCGGTCCGGTCTCGGTCTAGGTTTTTTGTCAGATTCGGTCCGGTCCGGTCCGGTCCGGTTTTCGCCCGATGAGCACCCTTACTTTGATCTATGTTACGCAAACACATTACAAGTGCACCTATTTTCAAAACCAATTTGTGATGAGGTACTCCACACATTTGAATAGTGTTTAGGAAGTCAGTTGTGTAAAGAGGACTCATCAAACTTAAAATCAATGTCTGACTCGCTGACCGTATTAGAACTATAATAAAGATGCTGATCACCAGGCAATAGCAACATCATATGATTGTTTACTTTATCAACCTCATCATGCGTTGGAGACAATATGGCTCTCTCCTGGAAATATGCTGGGTTCCACAGGTTTGGCAATACATTGGGGTAAATCTCTTGTACAATTAATCGAACATGGTCATCCGATTCTGGAACATCAGGGAATTCAACCACAGATTCACTATCATTTTTACCACCAATTTTATCATCACCAATATCTAAAATCCAACTGTTGTACTTGATATATACTCACTACATAGACGTTATCTAAGAAACTTATGTCGTGTGTAAATTACAACTTTCAACTTGAGAAATCGCATTTGTTTTCTGGTTAAACTGCAATGAATTAGTTGCTACCCTATTTATCGTGTTTGTTGTGTTATGTTGGTTGCTACCCTATTTATCAAAATTTCCTTTTTTCTACAGGAACCAAACCTGTATACCTGAACATGTGGTTCATGGACCTTGACACCAAAACCATACCAAATGAAACGGATTGAAAATTTCCTAAACCGACAGCCACATCATGAAGGGCCAACCCGGCTAAACCAACCAATTTGGTTTAATTTGACTGGTTTTAATCTGTTTCGACTGAACCATGCACATCCCTAAACATATAAGCTAAATTCCCAAGAATAGTTTACGTTACGGGCGAAAGAATAGTTCGCTTTGTGCTCATTGCTTGGCTGTGTTAAGACATGTAAATGGAATAAAAACGACAAACATTAAAAGATCACCTAACTAAAATAAAGAAAACAAAATCTCAGGAACTCTAAATTATAAGTAACGGCATAGTGACTGCTGTTTGTCTCTAATACTAAATATGTGTCAAAAAGGGTTATTTTACATAAAGAATATGTATATATGTATCTCATCTCGTTCTAATAGACTATGTTCTAAACCAGCCTCACTCAACAACTTGCTATCTCATTAACCACCTTTCAAAATCGTCTATATTATCTTCTTACCAGATTCCCAAAAAAAGAACTTGAAAGAAACAAAATTTACCATTAGAGAAGTGATCCAAGCAACTTCACGCTTTGACGCACTATATGCCTCGTTAAAATACATACAAATGCTATGGTGGCAACCCATCCAACCCTCCTACAAGTGCAAATTGTTTAGGGGACTGCAAAACAATCAAACATGAAGTTTTATCATCAAGTGCTAATAGCAAAAAAACACAAACTATCAATCAAAGCATAACTATACTAGGGGTGACAAATTCAACTCATGTATAATCGGCAAGTGAGAAAAAAACAGAAACATAAATGCAACTCATGTACTTTATGGCACATTTGGGTTACGTTTGAGCTCCAACATTCATCAGATCGCAAATACGCCATTTAGAAAAAAGTAAAAACATTGCTACAAATGAAACATGTAGAGATGGTAAAACAGGCTGATTGTCTCCGAACATGTAATTCAAATGTTTCTTCTGAATCTATTAATCGAAACAAATCATCTATTATTTTATAATCCAGTTTTTCTAATAATATTTAATATGTTAATTACTTGTGAATGTTTAAAGAAAAATCTGGAGTGGCCAACCCGATCCGACCTAATACGTATAAAAATTAGTGTTCAAGACTAGAACAATTTGATGTGATACTTTACCCAATCAGCCCAACCAGCCCATTTGCCACCATTGAATCAAATGAAAGAAGTGTTTGTAGAGAGTACCATGCAGCCTTTCTTTCATGGATCAATATGAGCTCTGATGTGATCAATGAGATTCGTTTTCAGCTGCTCTGGAATTCGTGAGATGAAAGTAGCCTTGGTATCAGCTATCAATTTCCTCCTGCATATTGCCACAATATAAGCACAAATTAGAGGTTATATCTTTTCACGATGTATGTACACTAAATGCACAACATCCACCTCAC
This sequence comes from Artemisia annua, assembly GCA_014162995.1. Classification (NCBI taxonomy): domain Eukaryota; kingdom Viridiplantae; phylum Streptophyta; class Magnoliopsida; order Asterales; family Asteraceae; genus Artemisia; species Artemisia annua. The sequence continues at coordinate 34,733 of LBNU01032701.1, forward strand.
AGTGCACAAGGAATAGTAATTTGCATTTACAGAAAAACAGGATACGAACCATAAAAAAAAACGAGATACAAAACAAAGTTTCTAACTAGCTTAATACTCATTGATATCAAGACATGGCCTATTTGACGAACTAAACATTGAGGTAGATGAGAACTGGGCACTGCATTTCACTTTGGTGAGAAAATCTAGCAAATGTTTTGATATAAATAATGACAGTGCACTTCTTAAAGTCACCAGAGTCCAGAGTTCACTAGCTGCTGCAACATTATCTGACACCATGTAACCACATACATAAGCACGATATATCCCATAAACAAATATTGCAACCGTGTAATGTTGGAAAGTTTAAATTGTTGCATGGTTTAACAATAATGTCTAACTGTTGATCGTATGTGTTAAAATGGGCCTTAATAAGAGTAAAATAAACTGTGACTGCTACGTAAGTTAGTAATTTCAAGTAATGATTAATTACTCTTTTTTGAACAAGGATTGATGATTATTGAGAGGCAAACAATAAGACAGTTTTCAATGTTGCATCTTTCTAAAAACAACTCAGAATGGAAAGTGCCTGCCTCTTATCTGGAACAGGAAGAAGGGGATGTCAAAATATATTATTACCTTAAATGTAGAAGAAAAAAAAAAACAAAAAACAAAAAAAAACAAAAAAAAAAAAAAAAAAAAAAAAAAAAAAAAAAAAAAAAAAAAAAAAAAAAAAAAAAAAAAAAAAAAAAAAAAAAAAAAAAAAAAAAAAAAAGAAGAAGAAGAAGAAGAAGACTGGAAAAAAAACAAGGTCAAATGATCAATTTCCCCAAAGACAAAAGGCCTAAGGAAGCTCCTCACTCCTGTTTGGGCTTACGGGACAAACCTTTTAACAAAACTAGGCAACTTATTCTTTAAAAGTTTCAATACCCATGGGGATTTGCAGAGGATTATTTAGACATAGAAAAAAAGACTGAGCAAAAACAAAGTCGGTCAATTTCCTAAAGCCAGAAGGCCTATGTGAGCTCCTCACTCCTATTTGGACTTACGGACATATAGGCAAGTTTTCTCTATAAGTTTCAATACCTACGGGGATTTGCAGATATATACATGGGAATTGACATATTTCCTCAACGAGCAATCCTACTTCTAATATGGATACAATGGGTGAAAATCTCTTTATATGTTCACTTGGAATGGTTAGACCGGTAATTATGTATAAACACAGACCTTAATAAGAATTTTTAGAAAAAAATTAATCAGGATGTATATAACTTTTTAGCAAACACCAAGATTCATTGCAAACATATGCCTATTCTCTAGATACATTGCTACAGAAAACGTTTGTAACGCCTGCGATTTAATGGAGTTAGATTGCTTATACAATTAAAAACTCGGTCACTGCAAATGGATAGGTATGAAATTAGGTATAGATCCAGTCGAGTGACTTGATCAGCTTATTAGAAAATTGCCAACTTTCTTTCCAGTTTTCTGGGAGAAAGTCAGATCACTTAATGGTCCTTTGGGTAGTAGAAAAGAGAAAAATATATATATAAATAAAGCACGGCTGAATACCAAAACCTTAATAGCTCAATTAAATCGTGTAAGCATTTTAGTGATAAAGCAGAAAATGATAACTTTATAACACGAGCGCAAAATAGAAGATATGTAATCTACACTAAAGAGACATAGGCAAACACAGATATAGGACAGTTAAGCATCATCTTTCAGAAAGTAACCTTCCAATCATAAGATCCATGAATGCATCAATTAGGCAACTGAAAGCCTAGCATTAAAATAAATGCTAAAAATTTACACATCTGATTCCTAAGTCAAATCTATTGAAAGGAAAGACGAATAAGCAAGGGACTTACTTTAATTCAGTACAGACATTACTCTGTGATGTATCATTGCCTTCATCTCGAGCGCACAACTTCTTAACACGCATGAAATTTCGAACCTCGTCCGCATAACCACACTTCCGCAGAAAGGAAAAAGCATCTTTCTTGAGACTATGTCATTCCAAGACAAAAATATTTCCAAAAAAAATCATGAGAATCCAAATGTAAAGCACCATTATTTAAAAATACAGGGTGTAAAAATAACTCTGAAAATCTAGGAGCACAGTCAAAAGTGTAAAAGAATAATAAGGTTGTACTCCACCACAACATTATATGGTAAAAAGCCATCCCTGTTGCTCAGGGGAAAGCCCTGTAAGATAACTTCTAACGCTGGGTTGTTGGACTCGGGATACAACAAAATATAATAGATAGATTATAGAAAACTCTTATTTGCCTAATATTATGTCTATCTACATCAGATGGATAGATCCATTAAAACATAGTGCACCACCCACTACCCATGTACAATTACCACTTCTCATCACACTGGAGCATTTATGCCTAATCAGCTATAGACGAAACCAGTATGTGGATAATCAGGACAGTTGAAGGATCTAAATCCACACCTAACTGAAGACAAGGCCATAAAGTCCTCTTTGTCCTTGATTCTCATGTAAGACCTTTTTCTTTCCAAATGAATAACAAACGTGTGATCATAAAGCCGTATCCATGTTTTAAAAAGCATTAAACGAAGATAGGCATTCAGATGACCTTCTAAAGCTAACTCACCTAAGCACGAAATAAGTGGATAATCAAGTAGAAGCATATAAGTGGCCTAAACAGGGTTTTTAAGACACTGGCCTCAATGTCTCATCAGTTTACTAAACAGCAGATACCAACACACAAGCATGGACGACGGTGTAGTATGTGTTACGTGTCTTTCAAGCCCGCAAAGTGTTTTTAAGATTCAGGTTTGGTTACTATATGTTTCTACCGACCCTAATACGCTTAAAAATAGGTCATATATCGCCCCTAATGATGGATGAATTTCATATGTCACCCTACTTTCATGATTATTTCATATATACCCAAAGTACAACCATTGAATGCATAATGTACAATGTCTTTAAAGCATGCTTGGGTAAATATGAAATTTCCAAATTTAAGGAGGGGATATTTGCCCCTATAATGATAAGAGACTATTTCATATCTGAAGGGTTGCCATAGTGGTCAACTTCCACAACTATAACTCATGTGGGTGATTTAGATTCCAATCTTCTCCATAGAAACATGATTTGCTAGAAAGGCCACAAACTTTAATCTAGTTAGCGTGTTCCCAAATCCCAATCTCGGTACGATTCAGTCAGGATCGTGGAGATTGACGATCCAAATCCGGACCTTTCAATCGTGATACTGTGACTTTCTTTAACATTAATATGTGACTCGGTTTTATGGCAGAATCAAAAACTCTAGAAACTTAAATCTGTGACTATGAAATTTTAATAAGTATTAAACTATTTTATAATATAAATATTCTTTATAACCCTTGGGTTTATATTAGTTATTACGTACATCATACTGAAGCAATCACAAATAAACATATCCTCCATCGAACCTAATTTTAGGTACCTAGCCACCTATGATCTTCTCCACTACAAATGAACCTATCCCGATCCCGATCCCTGTTTCATGTGACTGACTGTGATCTTCTCCACTACAACCTTTTTTTCAGAATTGATCCACACACTCTAGAATTAGTTTTTTTTTCAACCATCTCAAATTGTCTATTGTTTTAACAATTTCATTGTATTCACATGTGTATCATTTTTTATGGAAATTGTACTGTTTCAATTCGATTCTGTACAGCGCTAATTCTTTTTTGCTAGCCGCGATAAAAGATATCCGGGGTCCGTCACTGCACACAAGTGTCCCTTATGGGACTCCCACAACCTAGGTTTGGTAGAGTACCTATGGTTTCGCTACCCTAAAGGCCTGTTAGTAGTTAACACGAACAAATCCTAGACTGACATATATTGCTCAATCCTTTAACTCCTATTTCTTAGTGGTATATTTGCAATTTCTCAGATCTAAAGCACCAATACCAGTGTGGTTGACATCTAGGAAGCACGGACACTCCAGAAATCTCGGAGTGGCAGTGTCGGACACACGTGTCGGACACGGACACGCCTCGGACACGGCTTGGACACGTGTCCGACACGCACATGCCGTGTCCCACGTGCTGTTTGGGGCGGACACGGATTTGGACACGGCTTGGACACGGACTTTGAAAAGAAAAAAAAAATGAAAAAAAAAGGTTTCTTCTATTGGGGTACGCCGATCTATCTAGGAAACGTTTGGGGAAACGTTTCTATTCAAAAAGTCACGTTTCCTAGCTTGAAATAAGTTTGGGTTACAATGGAATAAGAAAGAAAAAACCAGTGAAGAAACAGATCTGAAAATAGAAGATGAAACATGAGGAAGAAGATGATCATTGATGGAAAGAGAGAGAGAGGGGGTCACTATAAAAAGATAAAAAGTACATACACTAATCAAAATCACAAATTAATGAAGCTTTGAAGATGAAAAGTTACATACCTTTCTTTTAGTTCTTCACGATTTGCTAGTGAATGATGATCATCAGCAGGCAGATTGCAAGATTTCTGCTCCACATGCTTCCTTTTCAAGTCTGACTTATTAGGAAGGCTTTTATTACTACCATTCTCCTGACAGCCGAGCACTTTACTTGTAGCTGTTCCATTTCTTGTAGCATTGCTCTTACACCCATCTGCAACAGATCCATTGCCATTCCTGTGGATCTCACCATTTCCATTTGCAACGTGTTTATTTTGGCTTATATCATTCTTGTCCTCTAACACAGGAATCTTCTTTTCGCTTGACTTCTTTAAGTTTGATGGTGTTGCATCCCCATTATTATCATTGTTTTCTTTATTATGAACAATGGTTTTCATATCAACAGTGGCAGGAAACTTCTTAGTAACACCACTTCCAGAAATGCCTGGCTTCCTCTGTACACTAAAAATCACTTTGTCAACCTTCAATGACGTTGCAGAATTAGGCTTCCGCAAATGATGATCGACAAATTGTTGTGAATCCATAGACTTCACATCATGACCAAACTTGGGAATTTTTGAGATATCACTTCCATTGCTCTCGCATGCCTTTGTTCCATTAGTAGCAAAACTTTTGTTCGGTAAAGCAGCTCTCTGTTTGGTACGAGAGAAGAAAAGAATATAGACTTTCTCAGACAAAACCTCCTGTAAGTTTGATACTGAAACATAAGAATCGTTGCAGCAATACCAGCGGCCAACTGCATCCTGTTAACATGTTTGGAACCAATATAAGCAAAAAAACGATGTTTTCTATATAGATAGTGATTGTGAAGTTTAAAGAAAAAAAAAAACAGTCACAGGTTTTAAAAGATACCTTGATGTAGGCATAATAGTGTCCTGAATCCGGAGAAAACCCAGAATGCACAATGGTAGCAAATAGTTTATACTCTGGACAATGATCCTGCAGAAAGGTTAATTGGTTGAATAAAAAATAGCCGCAGTTCAATAGAAGAAATATCAACAAATGAAAAAAGAATCGGGATAAATTCCGAAAAAAATAAAAATACACAGACTGCTGACTTTTTGGCAACAGAAAAAGATAAATGCCTATCATTTAGTGTGCTAAAATGATCATGAAATTAGAGTAACTACTTTAGAGTAAACACCTCACAATCAATCTAAACTGGAGAAGATATTACATCTACGGATGAAATCTACACGACAGGGTCGATTGAACAAGCCACAAAAAGATCAAAGAGCAAGTACAGTGTCTACCTATACCATGCAATTTCAAAGTGATATTATCTTAACCCCCACACCAACTACACATTCATTGACATTGCAACCACAAGCTATATCATTTTAAGAGGGAAAAGATGATGCATAGTACACAATAAAAAGTCATAAACATGTTCAAAATCCATGTATATACATTCAGATAAGCTTATCAGCATGTAGAGTAGAGATGACCAATGACATGAAACTAAAGATCAGCTCTTCTAAATAGTGTTGTAAACAAGGGTTACAATGCCGAGTAATCGGCGATTACTCGCTAAAAGATCAATGACAGATTAATCACCGATTAGACGATTACTCACTACAATGTCAAAACTCAATCAAACTCTGTCAAAACTCAGTCAAAACTTGGGCTAACTCGTACAAACTTGGCCAAAACTCAATCTGAAGTATTGAACAATTGTGTTAGTTTCTACACATATTTCTATGGTCTTATAAACAATTCTATGGACCTATGAGCATGTCATTACATATTTTGAAATTTATATATAAAAATTCAAATCCGATCATTCCCCAATTACTCCCCGCGTAGGCTGATTACAAGCTAAAAATCAGTCGATCACCCGGCTTGTGCCTAGCGTCTTTTACAACCATGTTTTAATGAAGTAATAAACTAAGTCCTAGCATATTAAAGTGCAAAAAAAAGTGCACATTAGATCATAAATAAACTTTCAAAACCATAAAAGAGTGTATATACAATCAGATAGTCTATCAGCTTAGTAGCAATGACCCAAGACATGGTATTGAAGATCAGCTCTTTTAATGAGCTAAGCAAGTCCTAGTAAGGAGAAGTGCAAAAATATTAAAAGAACGCTCAAAATCATCATATCACAAATGTCCTTCATTATATAAGAAACATCAAGTAGAATACCTATGTATTTGTCTGAACAGCTATGTGCAAAAAGGGAGCTACTTTTTCCAGGTTTCTATATCCAATACCCAAAAAATCAGACATAATGCATACAAAAGGAACCTTTGAAGTAGTCTCGAACAAAAAGTATACCTGATACCTATAATCATCTTAAGGCTCTCTATTTTCACTATTTCAAAGGGTACACGTCAACTAATAAAGACTGTTGACAGAAACCTCAAGGCTTTAATTTGGAATTTATAACCCGTAAGCTTTTTTTCCTGAGGGCATACCTTTAAGCAGCAAATAAACTAACGCACTTAGGACAGCAAGGTATTGTTTCAACATGCTTCTTCAGGAATGATATATTAATCTGCTAACTGAAGCGTATGTGCTCCGAAAGGATGTCATAGGCTTAGAAAAGAAAAGGAGAAATAAAGCTAAAAGTCTGAACAAAGTTAATACTTGACCATATTAACGACATGCATAGAACTATGTACCTGACTTGCTTTGCACATGAAGTTTGAAAGAACTAATACTTCCTCAAAAGCAATTGCTTTGTCTATCTTCCGGCCAAATATTCCGTCAAACCTCTATCAAACCAAAAGAATAGTTTAGTTAGCTACCACTTACCCTGATGCTAAAAAATGAAGGGGAAAAAAACAACAGGAACTGATAGACCTAACCTTTAGTTGTATAACAAGAATGTTAGGTGCCTGAAGAATAGACATTTGCTTTTTTGCAGATACCAGTTTTTTACAACTACAAAAGCACAAGTATATATCTCAACCATCTGTGTGAATAATCAATGATACAAGAGCAAGCATATATGAGAAACATAGTAATGATGGAATGCTTACCTATCACACTTATATTTGTTATTTCCATCCAGAATCTCCGGTTGAAAAAACTTGTGAAATGCATCCTTGAGTGAGCTACTATTTAACACATCGATGCTAATATCCATGATCTCATCTACCTTATTGGACTCGTTTCCACAACCAAGACACTTCACCTGGCTCTGCAAAGCTCCTCCAAATATCTCCTTAACTACCGTACTGCCACCGAACCCATCACCCCCTCCATTACTGACAAGCTTACCATCACCTCCCCCATTACTAACAAACTTGTGCCGTTGCTGCTGCGGCTTCTTCAAGCGAACACACGTGGTATGACAGGCATCAATAACATACCGCAAAAACTCATGCGCATCCTCTTGCCTTCCCACACAAAAATGCTCTGCGAATGTTGACAATCTGCCAATGATCCTACTGGGTGTATCTAATGGTAAGTCAACACTAAGAGAACGAACAATTCTCTTCTCCAGTAAACAAAATGGACACTCGCTCTTCTTATCTTGAAGCCCTAGTGAATCACCTACAAACACATAGCAACAATATAACCCAAATCATACCCCTTAACTCGTTCACAACACATCATACACTCACATACCAGATTCTTACACTTAGACTAATACTAAAGCTAGGATAATCTATGTTATCCGTACAAAACTTCATTCAAATTCAGAATTTCATGAGTGTGGTAATAAAACAATACGAATTAGGTTACAATCATAAATATATAAAATTCGGAAAAATTACGTTTACAATGCCAAAAATAACACTAAAATTAGGGATCCCCAAGTTATCAGTATGAAACTCCACTTAATTCCGTAATTTCATAAACATAAACGCACTTAAAGAAACGTATGTTATCAGTATGAAACGCCACTTAACTTCGCAATTTAAGCGTGATAACACAATCATGCTTAATTTGTTCAAACTCCTAAACATGAAGAAATATGCACCTACGGGATTTATACACTCATAACACCACTAAAATTTAGCAAACCTACATTATCACCATATAAATTCATTTTAATTCAAATTTTCACAAGCCTGATGATACAATCATACAAACTAGGTCAAAATCATGAACATATAAATACGGCATTTATCGTATAACAACCACAAAATTAACGCTCCATAGCTATATACAGCACTTTAACGAGATCAACCTCTACATTAACTTTCAAACTTCACTCAAATTCACAATTTCAAATGCCTTAATAATAACATCACACAAATTAAGCCGCAATCATAAACATACTATTACAGACACATATTCGATTCATACACTAAAATTAGGTTAATCCATGTTCTAACTTCTAATCATCACCAAATGACCTAGTGGTAACGCACCTAACCCTCCCACCTCATTCGTTTACCCGTTTTATGTTGTAAGCATCAAATTTCACTCGGATTCATAATTTCGCAAGCCCTAACAATAACATCACACAAATTAGGTCGTATTTAATTCCGATATTAAAATTAGGTCAACCTATATTCTAACCATCAAATTCAACCACTCAAAAACACAATTTCACAAACCCGAACAATAACGGCACAAAAATTAGGTCAAATAAGATTAAACTGAGAAATAAAGTAAAAAATGAATTACATACAGGAAAGGGAATGCTGTAAGCGAAGGCAAAAATTAGCTAAGGGAGGAGTATAGGTTAAACACTGAATAACGGAGTTTAAATAACACGTGTTACCAAGGTTTCTAAACCCTAACGGAGGTCCGTTTTTACGTTTCTTCAAACTGTTTTGCCAATTCATTTGCAGTACTTGCAAATTACTATTAGCCATTAGTTATTATACTAATTACTATCTCTCGCATTGATGCGATTGATCGCATCGTACGGTCAGGATTCGTTTGATTGATTGTATATGTGTGTGTGTTTTTGTGTGAAGGAGTTTGTTTTTGGTTTTGGGGATGGTTGGGGTGAGGAAGCCTGTCTGTCCCCGTATTGTTGTTCCTCCTGATGGCCTCAGGCGTCTCTCTCTTTGTGTTTCGAGAGTTTGTTAGTTTATGGTACCGGGGGATTCTAAAATTCTCAACTGACTACCCTCTACTTTTTAAATATAGTTTTTAAAGGATCGAGATTTTACGATACTATAGAGTAAAAACGATACGGATCTTTGTTGGGTCAGATTTTGATCTAATTGTCTTTGACAAATATTTAAACACAAAATAGTCTAATTCATTCATTGAAGATCAATGAGCATTTTGGTCTTTAATAAGGATCAGAAAGTATGTCACTCTCTGATATATCAGAGAGTGATTCACTCTATGATAACAATCAAAAAGGGTAAGTCTACTCCTTGATGGTTATCAGGGGGTCTCACTCCCTAATAGTTATCAGATGGTGTAACTCACTGATAAAAGCAATCAGTGAGAGTTGTATAAAGCTTAATCAACAGTCAAGCTTCAGGGACATCGAAGACCAACTGAAGAATCACTTTATAAACTGATGTAGTGTCACTAGTAAAGTACAAGAACCTACAAACAACAACAGAGTCACTGAGATCTGATAAAATGTCCCACTGACTCTGAAGACTTATCTCTGAAGAGCAACTTGGTCTTTGAAGTCTGGGCGGAAAACTACTTGGGAAGATAAGTGCAAAAGCACTCATCTAAAGACGAGAAAGTAACATAGTTGGTACAAACAATTGGCAGCACTGGTAAACCAAAAGTATGCTTAACCTTGCTGGATAAAACATCGTGTTACAGTTTTCTCATACAACTCGTTGTATTGATAAACTCAATCTGATTATGAACTTATGTCATAGTGAATTCATCGTTGAAGATAGGTTGAGCATCAGTCCGAAATTGAACCAAACCGACGAAAATCGAACTGACCCGAAAACAAAAACCCCTAAGATATAGAACCGAAACCAAACCGAATATGGTCGGTTCGGTTCGATTCGGTTTGGATGGTTTAGGTGTGTTTTATATCGGTTTTTGGTCGAACCGAAACCCAAAACCGTATATAGAACCGAAACCGAACCGAATATCTCATTCGGATGACTTCATCTACAGAAGCACAAAAGTTGCATAGCAAAACATTAAGGGTCCGTTTGGTTTGCATGATGTTTTTTAAGTAATTATAATATGTAAGTAAATTGTAGTGTAATCTGAATGAATTATAATGTAAATAAATTGTAATCTGTATAAAGAATTGTAATTGTAATCTTAATTAGTTGTAATGTAAATGTATTGTAACGCGTTGTGATAATAATAACAATAATAATAATAATAATAATAATAATAATAATAATAATAATAATAATAAATATTGATGCTTTAAATTATAAAATTCTGAATTACAACATAATTCAGACTTTTCATCTAACTTGCTATGTAATCTGAATTTCTTTTGTTGGAGTGACTGAATTACAATTATATTATAAACCAAACAGCCTATGTAATGTAATCTGAATTACAATTACATTACTTGTGCAAACCAAACAGCGTACATAATGTAATCAGATTACAATTACATCCATTTACGACAGACTACAACGAACGAAACGGGACCTAAGGAAAATGCTACATTCACTAAGGGTGAGCACAAAAGCCGAAAAACCGAATCGAAACCAAAAAAACCGAACCAAATGATTAACCGACGGGGGTTGTTTTGAACTTCTGAAAAACCGAATGTTTTTGGTTGCCTATGGAAAACCGAACCGAAAAACCTCCCCGCCCCACCTTTATTCTATTTTCAAAAGATTTAAAATAATCTTATCTACTTAATTATTTTAACGAAAGATTCAGTATATCTCTTGGAATTTTGCAAAACTTGTTTAAAATGCTAAGACTTGTATTTAATATTTCTATAGATTTTTATATTGTTGTTTCGTACTTTATTTGATAGTTTTAGGATGTCATTTGTTATGCTACTATTAATCTCGCTTGAATAATGTTGTATACAAACATAACTTTTATGTTTGATGGGAAACTTGCTAGTTATTATTTTTTTATTGATTGAAATTAGAATGAAGTAATAATGAAATAGGTTAGGAGTTATGATGGTTCATAACTAACTAGTTTATTTATCGGTAAATCTAAAGGTACAAAGAGAAAATTTCAAAAAGAAACCAAAACCGAACCGATTTAATGAGAAAAACTGAAAAACCGAAACCACATGGTTTGCAATTTTCAAAACGGTAGTTTTCCGTTCGGGGTTCGGTTTTAACCACAAAACGGCCCAAACCGCCTCATTCTCACCCTTAACATTCACAAAACTTTTACAAAAAAAACTTACACTAAATGACTTGTCACCAACAAAAATCATTATAATCAATTATCTCTCATCCTTTTAGGGCCTGTTTGGTTTATAAGTGGGGTTAAATTAGGATTTGGATTTAGTATAAGATCTGGATTTTAAGGTAGGTTTAAGAAAGAAAAATTATATTTATTTAAATATATTTTATAATAAATTTTAAATAAAAAATATTATTTAAAAGTGATATAATGAAAGAAACAAATAGAATCAAGAAAACTTGTGGACTAAGGGAAATTGAGTGACACCCACAGTTGATGTGGAATGAGATTTCAAAAAAGATTCCATTACTCTACACCTATAGCTATAGGCATATACCAAACAATAAATTATGTATGTGATTGTATTCCATCATAGCAAAACCCGGATAACAAACGCACCTTTAATTCCAATATTCCTATCAATGTGTAACATTATCATTTTGTGAAATAATCTTTAATAAAATTTGTTGATGTAGCGTCTCTCAAAGATTAAAGCCACCATTAGCACATCAAGACAACTAGCCGCAACATCTTCACCATCCTTAAAAGTTCAAATCTTTTTTTTTTTTTTTTTTTTTTAAAGGCTGAATTTTATTAACACTAGCTCCAAGCAGGCGCCTAAACAAGCAAAGGATACAAAAAGCAAATAAGAGGAGAGAAAAAAGGGATAAACAAAAACATTAAGGGCATGAAAACAACTCAAAAGGCCTAGCAATCCATGTTAGGATCATAGTTTTCAACTATTCAGTCAAGTCTCGGTCATTTCAATAAATGTAATAGGTTGCTAGTTTTATCACTTTATGTTACGTTTTAGACTAATACTCGTTCTGTTATAAGACGAGTCCAATAAGTGTCCAATGGGCCTTGAAAGCCCACGACATAGTACATAGGGAAGGAAGGGAGTGTTGCCCTATCCTCCTCCTATAAATAGGACCCTATGTATCTCTTTCATTTTGTTGGTTAATTTCATATCTTAAACAAAATATTGTTCTTTCATCTTTCATATTGATATTAATCAACCAAGTCTATTTCTCATCTCATTTCTTTCATTTGAATACTTGTGTTTACTAATATGGTGACCTATCAAGTGGTATCAATCGCTAGAAGAAGGTGTAGTTTTATTTTTTTGTGATATACGAACCATAAACTCGTTTTTTTGTCTCGTTAGATTCAAAAAGTTTGCAACTTTCTTGCTTCTTTTGTGTTTTTATCACATATTTGATTACAAACTTGTGTTAAAAAACAAAACAAACAACAAAGTTTCAAAATTTTTGGGTTTTTTAGATTCGTATAAAAACTTGTACTTTTTATCGAAAATTTTCAAACTTTTGTTAAAAAGTTCAAGTTTGCAACTTTCATTAAGATTTCATCATTTTAATGCTAGTTGTACAAGAATCTTGGATTAAAAACTCGTTTTAGGTTTACTTTTTCACAAAAGAAAAATCTGCGTTTTATTGAGAACCTCGAAAACCCCAATTTATCGAGAACCTCTTAAACCCCATTTTATCGAGAACCTTAAACCCTCTTTTATCGAGAACCTTCGATATTACTAACTAAGTGTTTTTGTTGCTTACTCAGTGTTTCTCTCTCTTGTATAAGAAAGAAAACACTTCGACTTATTGGATAGTTTCGTTATTGTATAATCTCGAAACTTTGGATTTCTCTTATCGAAAACTTTGGTTATCGAGAACCTTATAAGTTATCGAAATCAATTTCTTGTTTTCGAAATCTTATAATTCTATCGAAATTAACTTAAGTGCCATCGAAAAGAAACTCTGTCTCACTTTCACCAAAGATCTCGATAATTGTCTCCAACATTTCTCGATAAATTACCTTTATCGAGAATAACGCGAGTTATCGAAATCTTCCTTGGTTTATCGAGAACTTTTGTTTCTTGGGATTATTTGAACTTTAACCGTTTATCGAAATCTTCCAATTGCCAAGCATCGAAATCTTAGTTACTTTTGGGGATTAAGCTTTTGTACTATACCTTCTACAAGATCCATAAACCACAAGTTTTTCAAACATGTCTTATGTACCATACTCTGAAGCTCCATTTCAACATCCTATGTACATCAATGCTCGTCAACATCTACTGCGTGGAACTGCATATACTCCTCCATTTATGCTATCAGGACCATACCATGTTTGGAAAGACAGATTTCTGCAATGGATTCAAAATCGTCCACATTCTGATCTACTCCTGAAATCAATCAAAGATGGACCATATAAGATGAAATTCATTGCTGATACTGAAGGAAATATCACACTTCAAACTTCTGATGTTCTGACTGGTACTGAACTTGATCAATACAATGCTGACAAGGAAGCTGCTTGGTTTATCACTACCGCTCTTCCAAATGCCATATACACCAAGCTGGAATTTGATGCAAGTGCTCAAGAGTTGTGGAACCACCTTGCTATTATGCACAGTGATGAGGATCCAACAGTCATCACTGATAGACTCATTCGATCTTGCTTACAGAGAACGTTTCCTAAGACCATTCTTCCTGCACCAATCATCATTCATGGGTTCACCTACACAAATGAAGGATTTGTCTTGGACAACTCTAGTGAGCATACTTCAGAAGATCCTCATACTCATCAAACGATTATGCAACAGTTTGAACAACTCGGTGTGTCATCCACTGCACTTACTTGTGTACCGTCTAAAGCATCACAACCTACTCCTAAAAGCAGTGCCTACTATCTTCAGAAGTACCTCTCAGCTCTCCGAGATGAAGCAATTGCACGTAATCAACAGCAAAAAGATCAGATGACTGTTATGGATACTACTGATGATATGATATTGATGGCAGACACAGAAGAAGTTCAGGTAACAGACTCAGGCCCAGTGTATGATACTGACGGTCAGTCTCAGGTATGTGATAACTCATGTCTCATTCACGACATTGTCTCTCCTTCTGTCTCAGAAACGAATGAGGTCCAAGTAGTTCAAGCTGATTCCCCGTTATCTACTCATGAGAATGATCAAATGTCCACAGTGGTTATATTTGATGACTATGATCAAATGAATCCAGGTGTTACATTTGATCATCCTGCTATCACAATGACTAATGATAACGATGGTCAACTTGAACCACATGAACCTTTGAACGATTCAGAAACAGAACTCAGACAACTTCTTTTGGTCAGTCATAATCAGAACATCCAATGCCAAGGGTTGAATGCTAAATTGAAAGCCAAGATTAAACTTTTAACAAGAGAACTTGAGCATAGTAAACTACAACTTAAGGTTTTTGAAACAAAAGATGCTCAGGAAACAAGCTTAGATCTTATCACTAAAAACACCAACGACTTTAAGTATAAACTAAGCATGATCAATGAAGCTCCTTTATTTCAATACTTTAAATCTGTAATAAATGAAATTAAGTTGATAGATACTGCCATTGAACGCAATTCTGAAGTCACGGTTGCAAATTTCATGTCACCCGTTGCTAAAGAAAGGCGTGAAATGTTTGAAACTCAATTTTCTCCACCGCTTAAACGTTTGTATTCTCACACTTGGTATTGGGAACAAGAATTAAATAAGGAAGTCAAAAACATTCTCAATGTTTGTCACGAAAGTGAACGATCAGTCTTTAAACTCCAACGTCAAAATCAGTTATTGCAAAATGAAAATGATCGTCTCATGGAACGTGTCCTCAATTATGATATTATATCTGTGGTAATGAATTCTCTTTATGAATATGGTACTGATATGCTTGTTTCTGAACACGGTGATGTTATTGGGTTGTTGAATACAACAGTTGAGACATTAAAAAATGAGAACATGAGTCTCCGACAACAAAATGATGATGTGCAGAAAAAACTTTCAGATGAAATCTTTCAACTCAATAAAAAACTAGAATGGTGTCAAAACCAAAGTCTTGTTTTTGAACTTGAATTGCAAAATCTCAAAACTTCGACACCTTTTTCAAATGAAAATAAGGAACTTTTTTATTTGATTCTTATGTATTTTATATTCTAACATCACCTATATATAATTCTATCGAAATTAACTTAAGTACCATCGAAAAGAAACTCTGTCTGAACATCACCAAAGATCTCGATAATTGTCTCCAACTTTTCTCGATAAATTATCTTTATCGAGAACAACGCGAGTTATCGAAATCTTCACTGGTTTATCGAGAACTGTTGTTTCTTGGGATTATTTGGACTTTAACCGTTTATCGAAATCTTCCAATTGCCAAGCATCGAAATCTTAGTTACTTTTGGGGATTAAGATTTTGTACTATACCTTCTACAAGATCTATAAACCACAAGTTTTTCAAACATGCCTTATGTATCTTACTCTGAAGCTCCATTTCAAAATGCGATGCACATCAATGCTCGTCAACATCTACTGCGAGGAACTGCATATACTCCTTCATTCATGCTATCACAACCATATCATGTTTGGAAAGACAGATTTCTGCAATGGATTCATAATCGTCCACATTCTAATCTACTCCTGAAATCAATTAAAGATGGACCATATAAGATGAAATTCATTGCTGATACAGATGGTAATATTACACTTCAAACTTCTGATGTTCTGACTGGTACTGAACTTGATCAATACAATGCTGACAAAGAAGCTGCTTGGTTTATCACTATTGCTCTTCCAAAAGCCATATACACCAAGCTG
>LBNU01032702.1:1907-15236 GCA_014162995.1 Artemisia annua
TTTGAATAAAAACTTATGTAAAACCCCAAATAAATCACAAACAATTGTAAATTAATAATCTAGGCTATGTAATATTTTTGTGTGATCATTATAATAAAATTAAAAGTTAGAAAAGTAATTATTTCACCTAAATAAATAATTATGGCCGAATATATATACTTTTATAATTATATAATTAATATTTAAAATATAAATTGTAAATTAAAGAGAGATAAATATTGGCTAATTAAGAAAATAATTACAAAATCAGAAAATTACTCCCCCAAATCAATTAGGGCCGAAATTACCTCATGGCAAATCCCTATAACACGGTTTACCATTTTATTACCTCATTTACCATTGGAAATTAGGGTTTTGATTTGTATAATTATAATTAAAACCGAATTGTTTTTGAAAATTAGAGGGGATGTTTTGTAAATTAGTAAACGAAAGGGTTATGTTAGAAACATCAGTAAGATCAGGTTGGATTTCATAAAAATTGGTATAAGGGTTAAGTGTGTTACTTTTGTGATTAAAAGGGTTAAAAATGGAATTTTATATAATTATTAAATAGAATTGTATTTAATTTAAATAGAGGGACCATTTTTATAAATTCTAAAAACTCAGTGCCTAAACTGTAAATAATTATATTGAGGGGCTAAGGGTGTAAGTTTGATAATTTAATGGGCTTGTATGTAATTTTGATAATTAAAAGGTTTAAATTGTAAATATGATGACTAGAAGGACTAATAATGTAAATATGATGAAAGTATGCATGTCTTGGCTGGAATAAAGTGTAGGGGCTGTTTATGTCATTTGTGTAAAGTTGTGTAACTTATGTGATAATTATATTAGTTAATGGTTTAATTATGGTAAATGGATAAATTAAAGGATTAATATGTAACTTTGGAAACTAAAGGGTAGAAAGTGTAAACTTGGCATTCTTGGCTTATGTGACTTATGTATATGTGTTATAATACGTATTTTTTCATTTGTGACCCTTAACTTGTTATTTTGATACTTTTAACCCTAAAACATATTAAATAACATTTAAAAACCCTAATTTCGGAAAACGTGTATAAAATGAAATCCTTGACTTATGTGAACATGAGAACTTGATAATATGATAAAACCAACTTATAAGAATATGTTAACATTTGGAAACTTGCTAATTTAGAAATCTGCTAATTATGGAAACCTGCTATTTTTGAAAAGTACTATTTATGGAAACCTTCTAAAATTGGAAACCTTCTAAATAAGGAAACTTACTAAAAATAGAAAGTCTTCTAAAATGCTTAAACTACTTAAAATGGAAAGTTACCTAAAATAGAAAGCTGCTAAATATGAAAAGCTACTAAAAATGGAAAGATAACTAAAAGAGGTAACTTACGTGATTCGGACTCTTCTTGATTCGTATACATTCTCTTCTAGGTTCGGTGACGCGGGAGTGATCCATCTCTCTTTGTTTGATTTGTGACATTGCTTTTGCATTTGGACTAAGGTACAGATATTCAGTACTCTTTCAGTAAGAGTGCACACCTCCTCTCTCTTGACCTTGTCTTTGATTTGTTATCGTATTATGATTCCGTTTGATCTTGATTATGATCCTTCGTACTTGGCTCTATGATTGATGTGTTTCACCGATATTTGCGATCCTATTGTTATTCGTTTGAACTCTTATGATCTGTTCGATACCCTTTTGTGACCTTAACCTTTGAACCTTTGTGAGACTTTGGATACTCTTTGGGATATTGTAACGGGAGGTGAAACCCTTGTGAGACTTTGAATGTTCTTTTGGGATAATATAACGGGAGGTGAAATTTCTTTTCTTAATTATGATATGGAAACACTTGAAGGAGTAACTATTTTACAATGACACTTTTAATATGATTTAAGATCACTTATCTATGGGATTTTTATAAATTCATAAAGACCACTTTTAAAGAACATTTTATGCAAACCTTTATTAAAGATCATTTTTATGAATGCCATCTTTGGGAAGATCTTTTCTAAATGAACCCTTGTTATAAACCTTTTAAATGGGATTGCACTACGAACCTTTTTTAAACAAGTGATGGGAACCTGCTAAATCGAACTTTTGTTTTGAACTCTCATTATGCCCCTTTGATTTATGAACTATGGGACTTTGGAACTTGGAATAGTGAACCTGGTAGATTGGGAACTTTGGCTTTGACCTCTCCATTTTGACCCATTGATATTACATCTGTGATTGATCCTTTTATACTGAACCTTTGATACTGAACCTTTGATACTGAACCTTTGATATTGAACCTTGACTACATGACCCTTCAGTATTTACCCAGGTGTTACTTGTTGTGGAGTAGCCACAACCATAGCATTGATGCACCAATGTTATGTACTCTAGTGTGGTTGGAGAGATGTACCACACCGTCCCTGATTTTGTTATCGACTACTGCTATGCTTATGATTGGCCTGCAGGGGCGTATGGATGCATCCTAGATTTGATTGATTGATTGAGACTACTATATTGACTACATGGTTATATATTACATTGTTTGGTGACTGGGTATGCGTGCATTGCAACCCCTCACATATTGGGAGTTGATCACTCCATATTGGGTTACTATTGGATTGGATTGTATATTGATTGGGCCTGGGGTAAAATACTGATTCTACATACATTACACCTTACACTTAACTTTGATATATTTTGATTACCCATATGACACCATATGTAATCCATCTTCATATTCCTTTGATTATTCCTAACTCTATTGTATTGCTTTGTTATTTGTTGATATCTGTTCACTGAGCTTTTTATGCTCAACCGTTTTCTTTTCCATGCGCAGGTTTAGTAGGAAGCTGGGTTGTGGATGAGAGATCTTATTTTGGACTTAGAAGACTTCACCCTGATTAGCTACTGGCTGGACTTAGAGATGATTAGAAATAATTGATGATGGGCTTAGTATATTGTATTTGGGCTTAGTTCTTTAGTGTTGCCTTTTGTATTTTGTATTTCGTTTAGTTTTCTTTTGTAACCTTGTAAACTTTGTTTGGTAATGTATCTCCGTTTCGCTTGTGTTCTGATTTGACTCCATAATGTTACACTTTAGCCCTTCTCAGGTTGGGGTGTTACAGTGTAAGCACCAAGTAAATTTCATCAAAGAGGACTTTTATTCGGGTTATAACGTTAAGCTAAAGGTAATAATATGGGTATGGATTAGGCATGGGATTTATATAGTGAAATTGTTTCTAAAAGAAAATAATAATAAGTTGAAAGTCCATTTTCTTGTAATAACGATCTCCATTTGGCACATTTTTCGCCAACACTTTATTCTTTCTCGTATATATATATTTTTTTTTTGTTTTCTTGGGAAATATTTGGTTTTCCCCCATACTTACGATAAACACACTACTTCAATCAAAACTAGAAGTTTGCAACCTTCGCATTTCATTCAAAATAGCATAATCCGCAATTATTTCTTTTTCTTTTTCTTTGGACTTAAAAAAAAGGTTAATAGGTTTAGAAAGGCTAAAGTGTATATATATAATTTTTTTATATAGTGGATGTAAGAAACGAATAGATTGGCTCAGAATGTTGTTCTAGTGGTATCTAGCACTAAAGATAAGTGCTACAAAAGGTTTTTATATTGGAAATTAGATAATCGATATGATTACTAATATATTTTTATTGAATGGCTATTTGGTGTAAATCCTAAGTTTGCCTCTTATCATTTAAAATTACTTATATCACACGAATGTGATCTTACAACGGTTTCGTAAAGATTTTAAGCACAAGTTCTAGAATAAATAAAATATCGGCGCACTCATAAACAAAGAAACAAGCCTTTAATAAGGGTATTAGGCTGAAAATTCCTCACATTTTAGTGGTAATGGTTATGAATATGCTAGCATGTTATCAGTTCCGAGTCGAATTAGCTTAAATGATTTAACTCGATTTTTATTTTTTTAAACATTATATAATAAGTGCGGCGCACCAAGTTGCAAAAGCGTCGCACATCTCCTTTAAAATATTTTTTTTTTAATCATTCCAATTTATCTCACCCCCCCCCCCCCAATACTTATTATGAACATTGTCCTTAATGTGATAGAATATAAATAAAATAGAGAAATGGGAATGAGTTACTTCACTATAGGACGAATTCAGCAAAATTGTACGAAGCATAATTGAAGCCTTCGTACTAAATTCGAACCTGCACATATTTATTAAACAAAACAAACAAAAACAAGCAAACAAATATAATCAAAAAGATTATATATATATTATTATTATTACTTATTTATGCATATAGATATATAGATAGTTATAGTTATTGTTCCATCTTCCCTGAATACCATTGTTTCGTTTTCCCAGATACCATCATGAATTGTTTTGAATGCCAACAGAGGCATTTGTTAGAGACCATACGAATAAAATGTTTGAAATTGTTTTAAACAACCAGATCCTTGGTTTCCAACCCAAGTACGCCGCACACCAGATATTGTGCGGCGGTTTCACTGTTGTTGTTGTTGTTGTTGTTGTTGTTGTTGTTGATCTGTGGTGGTGGTGGTGTCTTTTTCCTCTTCTTCCTTCTGCCTTGGACTGGATGGTTGGTTGGTGGTGTTCCTTGGTGGTGCATTGGTGCCTAGAGAGATACCCTGCTGAGCTGCCAATATATCAAATAATGGGCCATACTTTGCCCAATTCCTCTCATTCTCCTTGGCCAACTCCTCCAATGCAGCCTGTCTCTTCTCTACCTCCCCCAACTTCTGATAAACTTCCATAACTGTGGGTCTATGGGGTCTTGGTGGCACCAACCTTGCAACTCCAGGCTGAGGATCCCATGCAATCAACTTTCCATCCTTTCCAATCAACTCTCTTAAGGTGGTCTCATTCAGCTTCTTGTAGGGTGTAGGA
This sequence comes from Artemisia annua, assembly GCA_014162995.1. NCBI lineage: Eukaryota > Viridiplantae > Streptophyta > Magnoliopsida > Asterales > Asteraceae > Artemisia > Artemisia annua. The sequence continues at coordinate 6,787 of LBNU01032702.1, forward strand.
GTGCAGTAGCTATTCAAGTTGTCATCAGTCAAAAGCCTCATTCTTCTAGCTATCCTAGTCACAAACTGCCCACAAATTATCTTACTCCCCTCTTGAGTACCCTTTCCTTTCTTCTTCATCCACACAGCAATCACCCAAGCCACATTAGCATAACACTCATTGTTTCTATCCTCAAACATGCTCATCAACCACAAATCTTGCTTCTGAATTTTGTCATAACCAGTTGTTCTTTGACACAGCCCATATGCAATCATTTTCTGTAATACCCTCAAAACAGGGTTCCTTATGCTGCTACAAGCACTCCTAGATAACCTGAGCTCATCCTCACTGCTTATCTTGCTCCAATACTCCTCTGCATTGAATTCACTCTCATCCCTCAGACCTTTTTGAAAGTAAATCTCAAATCCTTCTTCATCTAGCTCCTCTGACCTGTACAATCCCAAGAACCTAGCAAACTCTACCAAACTCAACTGATGTGATCTACCTCCTAACCTGAACTTCAAAATCTTTTTGGTGCAAATTTCCTCTTGGCTTACATCCTCATCCATCTGATAAGTAGCAAAGAACTCTTGACACAACTCCTTGTATATCACTTCCTGAATATTAAAGGCTCTCTTCCATGCCTCAGATACAAACAGCTCCTCATCTCCTCCAGCCTCTATCAACCTGATTTCTAGCATCTCCTCAATCTCCTCTCCACATCCAAGAGTATTCAACACTGCCCAATCAACAATACATGGTGATTAGATATCCTTTGTCACCAGCCTAGCCAACACACCATTGTACTTCTTCCTATTATCCATGTTACAACCCCTCCATTGCAAATGCTCATGATTGACCCTTCCAAGTAATAGCTCATCCACACTTACAGTGGCTCTTCTCTTTTTATTCCTAGATGTAGAGGCTTGTACATTTATTTCTGATTCCTGCACACATTCCATAGACACAAGATTATTAGCTGTTAGTGCACACATATGTCTAAATCTCTTTCAATATTCTCATCACAAACATTCTGTCTTAAACTCAGGCAAAAAGTGCAACATACTTGGCAACAAGTACGGCGTACTAGCTAGTTTAAAATGTAAGTACGGCGGTTCAGATCTGAAAACCGGCGCACATAGCATTAAGGGCGCGAAATATTTGATTCTAAAGCATCTTGCCAACAAAACTACGTTTTCAAACTCATGATACAGTTCTTCTTCATTGTTTTCTTAAAAACCCCTAAAAATAAGCAGTTGTTATCTTAGGTTTAAGCATTTAGGCATAATTTCCATAATTTTCAACTCGTTAAATCCAAAATGTTTTTTAACATTCCATTTTAATCTCTCCTAGATCAAATAAGCATATTCAAACTTCTATCTTCGCAAAAATAGTGATCAAGGCTAACAACCCTAACCCTAATTCGATTCAATCATTCGCAAAACTTTCGTCCATGAAATTGGGTAGTCCTATAAGTTCCACTTATTCTAACATATTAATCAAAATGAAAAAAATCTAAAACATATCACAAAAAAAAATATAAACCCTAGAATTACGAAATAAAATTGTAGAGAAATTAAACAAAATGGATAAACATACCGAAGACATGATAATGTGGATTGATTTTCTTTGAAAAGATCTTTCGTGGAAATTTTGATCAAAAGGGTAACGGTCTCTCGATGTTGTGTGTGAAAACGTTGTGAGTTATGAAAGATTTCAAATCATATTTATAGTCCCGCTCAGAAGTGCGGCGTACTTGACCCCAAGTACGGCGTACTTACTGCAAATTTTTCCACTGTTAACAATTTTAACTAACATGCATACGTAAAAACGTTCAATCCACATATAATCAAACTTCATTATATTCATTCATTCATCAAAACATTCCTTAACTTTCCAGGATACAATGTTTTGGTACGTTTTATTCAAATGATGAAAATAACATAGAAAAGAAAAATAAAACAAGTAAAACAAACTTAGGAGCGTATGTTGCTACTCCTATCCGTCATCCATATTTTTTAAAGCTCTGAAATAACCGGGTGACATAACATCACTCAGCTTGTATTCTCCAGAAACCTTCCTTCCAGTTTTAACCTTTGGAGCATCAATCATAAATGGTATTCGTTGCTCATTCTCCAAACAAATCTCAGTCCAAAGAGTTATTTGTCCAATATTGTAACTAATAATACTCCTAGTGTGTTCCAATAATGGCCTGCCTAAGACAACCCCAGTTTTCACCTTTTCTTTCACATATAATTCCAACTCATATCCTTTAGTTTTTTCAATAGAGTCATCATTAGTTTCTCCCACCAAATGCATAAGTAGTTTCTTGTTGACTTTCTTTTCTCCATTCTCTAAAACTTCATAACTTAGTCCCAATTGGTCCCCTAGTTCTTGAGAAATAAGGTTTTTCTCAATATCAAGGTCCAAAATTCCATCAGAGGCAAATACCCCCTAAGCATAGCATGGTGTGATATATTTCTCTCCAACTTCTTCCTCATCAGCCATCCTATGGATTGAAAAGACTTTAGTATCCTCACTCATTTCAGATGTCAATATGTTCAATTTCTCAAATTTTTCCTCAATAGTTTTTGTCTTTTGGTAAATAGTGGGTATACCCTTAGCAAAATCCACGGTTCCCTTTGCTAACACCAAGAATGGTCTTCCAAAAATGACACTAGGTACCCATTCATCATCACTTGGGTTAACATAAAACTCCACCAAGAACACATCCACATTCATTTGAACTAGTAACTTTTTATTGATAATTTTGTTTCCATTTTCCCTTTCTTCAAAACCTAGCCCAAGCCTTTTCATTAGCTCCTTAGACACATAATTCTTATTGTAATCCAAGTCAACTATTGCATCATTTGCATAAACATTTTCTACATGGCAAGGGGTAATAAACTTCATGAAACATTTATCCGTTTCCATCCCATAAAATATATGAACCTTTTGCTTATTCTTTTTCCCCATATCTGGTATGTCAAAAGTAACTGCTCCTTGCCAGGTTCCTTCAGTTTCCACTTGGTCAACCTCAGCAAGAGAATTTCCTTTATCTAAGCACATACGTCCAATACTCGAGTTTGGGTCCGTTTCTAACATTTAACAACATAACAGCAAATAAACCATTAGTATGTTAGTACAATCAAAACTAAATGATATTTTGCACTCCAATAACATCAGTAAACATTCAGAAATCAAAAGATGAATTGGTTTGATCATTATGAACAATATAAAAGTCTTCTGTGAACTTCTGGTCATAAAAGTGTGATGTACTTGATAATAAGTGCTACGTACTTCTGTTTTAATCTTTTGAAATTTCCCAGGAAAGACCGACGTACTTGAAAACAAGTGCGGCGTACTTCCCCTGTTTTTAGTTTCAACTCCTTTGTAGTTTTTAGAATATTTCAGAATTATGTTTAACCTTATAGTCCAAATTATTATCTTGCATAAACAATCAAAAACAAGAAAATGTCTAATTAACCAAATAAGCAAACATTTTTGTATTTTCGATGAATCATAACATATTAACAAATGCATCAATCCAAATACCAAAGGCACATAAAAAGCAATTCTCATGTTCTCAGCCTTGAATTTAAGCATTAAAAAGCTTTTGTTTTGGTTTGGTTTTATCTCAGCGAACATTGTGAATTTTTCCAGAAAGTACGGCGGTTTAGAAAGTAAAACTGGCGTAGTTTAAATTTTTTTCAGATTATACGGCGCACAAACCTTGAAGTGCGGCGTACACTCAGTCTCAGAAAGTAAAAATTGATTCAGTTTGCCAGAAAACTGTACGGCTATGTTTGTAAAAAGTCTCAAAACACTTAACTAACTTGATTTTATCAATGCCAATCCCCGGAAACGGCGCCAAAAACTTTGATGTGTTTCGAAAGCTTTAAATTTATAATACTAATTTCACCAATTTCCTTAATTTATAAAACACATGGGTAAAGTATAACCCCCGTTTATAGCAAAGGTTTAGGTATGACCAGGTCATCCCAAGAGATTGTAGAAAAGCCAAGTTGGCAATTGTGTTAAAGTAAAGTCCCTAGATTGTCACTTATCCAAAGACTAGCAATTTAGATTGATTGTTTTATATGATTAAAAGCTATGTTTATTTAGGCTAAGAAACATGGAAGTAGCATGTAAACGATGAGCAAGCGATCATGAACAAGATATATAAGCAAGAGGTGCATGGTTATCACTCAACTATCTAACATATTAAGAAACCCTTTCGACCTATGAATCTCAATATATCAAATGCATTAAGAATGGTTCATAACAAAAGTATACATAAGCCAATTTCCTCATCAAGTTTGTTAGACATGAGATAAGGCATTAAACAAGATCATGGATGGGTTGGTAAATGTTTTGTCGACCAATCTCTACAAGGTTAACACCAAGTTGCCATAGACAAACACCTTGAAATAATACCAAAATGGCAGACCCTTTCGACCTACTTCTACCACAGAGATACATCAAACATCCAACAATGATCCAAGCATAATCTCATCAATTAAACTTAAGTATAGTATCAAATAGCGAGCGTACATTACATTGCAAACAACCATATAACTATATCACCCAAATAAACATAATAACGACTACTCCATTATTGTAGTAACAAAACACATATCATTCAACATGAATTTCATAAACTTCATAATTCAATTCGACAAAGTAGAAAAGTGTACCAAAGTGATTACAACGAAAGAACAAATGATTTCACAGAGATAACTCTTTAGGCTCGTTCTCCTACACTCTGTCACAACAATAGAATTACAACCTCGACCCCGATATGGTGAACTTGGTATGAGTTCACCAATCTCACTTTGTATACTTTCCCTACTTCTCTTTGGTGTTGCCTCCTTATTCTCTGCTTCGTAATTTAGCTTTTATAGGCACATCTTGACCTAATTCAACTCCAATATTCAGTAAATGAGGACAAGTGATCGGCCTCACAATGAATGCAAACAATAACTCTGTTTTGTAACTGTCAAGGTAAGTGTGCCACACTTCGTAGAAAGTACGTCGTACTTCACGTATATTCAATCTCATTTACTCGCCAAGCAAGTACGCCGCACACAGTCCTAAGACCGGCGTACTTGGGTCTTTTATACTTGTATATTTTCATTTCAAGTCCCTCCTTTCTTATATTTGTCACTTTATCGTCTTTTTAGTGGTTTTCTGACTTTCTTCTCTCGTTCTATCCTGCAACCAGATTAGTACCAATTCTACACAAATAACGTGATATTCTATATAATATAATACATAAATGATATATAATCGATGGAATAAATATGTATAATTAGAGCGTTATCAACTACCAACGGCCATATTTTGAAACGTTGGCTTCTTTTTCTTCCCTCAACAATCGGGTCTTGTGGTTAACCGAGTTCTCCTCAAACCACACACACAACACGTCACACAAAGGCGTTCGTTATAAGGAAGACGCATGTAAGGGATGGGAAGACGCATTTTCTTCCCTTTATTATGACCATGCTTAATAATCAACTAATCCTTATATCAATTATCCGGTCTGTGTTTTTTAATATTATCAATATATATTATGGGGCGAGCAAAACGGCAGCGTTTTGCCTTCCACTGATTAAAATATTGCGTTCTTCTGATTAAAATATCATTATAGTTAGTCCGTCATTTTGGGTTAAAATATGAGTACATACATCTTGGACTATCATAAGTCCCGCCCAATATGTATCTTATGCCTTTTTTTTTAAAATCATTATAATGACGTTACAGATAATCATCTTAAGTCGGCTAACATTTTTTATAACGTAAACCCTTTTCTCCCATGTTCCAAAAGGGTCTTTCACCAAAACAAATTGTTCATCGAGATTCATCAAACCTATCTAACAACACTAAACATAAAAAATTGTAGATCTGTTCCTAGCCTCTGATGAGTGTGTAAATACTCATCATTTTTACCTGATCTGAACTGCCAAAACATCCAAAAACACTCAATAATGCATCAAAATAATGAAAATATTCCAAAAGTGTGTTTTATATGTTCTAGATGCAAAATGTTTGAAAACAAATGAAAAACAAACAAAGTTTGCACAATTGGCAGTTTCAGTCCCTCAACTTTCACAAATTGTCAAAACTAGTCCCTAAATAGTTCAAAATATGCAAAATATCATAAAAGGTCCTTGGGGATTCATAAGTTGTCAAAACAAACCCTTTGAATATCAAAAATCACAAATTTACAACTTTGGTCCCCCAAGTTTGAAAAATGTCAAAAATAGTCCTTGGTGAATTTAAAAAGTGAAAATAATCAAAAATAAACCTTGTACTATTCATCAATGACAAAATTGGTCCTTATGGTAAAAATTTGGAAAATTACAAGTTTGGTCCCTGAAGTTTCACAAGTTGGCAAAACAGGTCCCTGAAGTTCAAAAAATGGAAAAATCAAGTTTGGTCCTCACACTATTCATCATATGACAAGAATGGACCTTGAAAGAACTTTGGAAAAATGCCAAAACACACCCCTCAAAAACCCAGAAATTACAACATTAGTCCTTGTGGAGTTTATAAACCAAACGGATCCTTATAAATCCCAAAATCCAAATCCAATAAACCCATTTCCACCCCTAGCCCACTAACCCTTCTCTTCTCTTTTCTTTTTCCCAAGCCCAACCCCATAAGCCCAAACCAAATACCCCGTTTAAATATTATAACCCTTTCCCCCTTCCCCCTCTCCTTCCCCCGTTCACACCATCACCCCACCCTGCAACTTGCTCCATCACTTCACCATCCAATCCCACCGCCCACTCCACTCTCACCTAACCATCACCTCCACAATAAATGCCACACCCCCCCTCTTGCAATATAAAAAACAGAAAATGGTTATAAAACCATTTTGGCGCCAAAATCTCAATCAAGGGCTAGGATCAATCTCAGAGCATCCAATGGTCATGAATTCACTCAGAGACATCCAAGGAACCCTAATCTCATGCTATAAATAGAAGAGGAGCAAGAAGGAAGGAGCATAGTCATAATTAGTTCTAAGTAGTGTCGAATTTATGTAATTTCAGTTTTTAGTTGTTTAAATTGCTTTCAAAAGCTTGTACTCTGTTTCTATAGTGTAATTGGATCTTTTAGTAATCAAAAATCTCAAGGTTTCAGTTTCAATTCAGTGTTTACAATTTCAATTTCAAATTCTGTTTTAGCTCTAATAATGCCTTAAGCTTAATGTTACTGTGTCATAAGCTCACTTAGGACTTATATAATCATAAGAAAACATAAAAAGCTAAAAAATTCAGAAAACAAAAACAAACAGGGTACCTTTGCATTTGACTGTGGAAGCTTTGGAAGTTGCCTACAATGGAGGGGCAAGATGGACTTTTACCTAGCTTATCTCTGATAAGCTAGGAGCTTGTTGAGCATAAAGAAGCTCTAGTAAAGCTAGAGTGAAGGTTTCTACTTTTCAATTTCTAAAAATTCAAGTTTTAGTGTAACTTTGCATTTTACTGTATTAGTACTTATTTTAGCTTAATCTCTGTGTTTTTGTGCTTATTTTGTGTTATTTAGTCATAATATAGCTTAAAATTAAGTCCTTAATAGTTAAAATCAATTGTGCAATCAATTCTCATTTTCACTGCCAAAAATCAATCTTGATCATATTGAGTATTTGTGAACTAAACCCTTGTTTCTGTGTTCAAATCAATAGTGGATATCATAATCAGTGAATTGGAATCAAGTTTATGGATTGAATCACTCATTTGTTTTGAAAATCAACTTTGGTTCAGTAAAATAGGTGAAAATTGGATTTTCATGTTCTTGGTGTTCTAGGATTGATTTTTATGCTTAAAGTGGTTTATCTTAGTTTGACTGATGTGTGAAATCAGTCTATAGTTAAAAAGTGTTTGATTTGTTTTGAAAATTCCATTTTGAAAATATTGCAGTGTGTTTGGATTTGCTGTCATTAGTGTGTTCTAGTGTATGATTGTTGTTGTTCTTGCTTGATACATGTCACTTAGGTCCTAATAAACTCATAACAAGCATAAAATCCTGTGGTCATTTGTAAAAAAGTCAAAATCACTTTAGAATCCAATTTCTTGAATCTGTGTCAAGTGATATGTGCTAAATCCTTGATTTTGTGTTACAAAGTTGTTAGGTTTGCTTGATTTAGTCTTATTATAGCTTATTACATCTTATTCAGTTCATAAATCAAAATCAAACTTCATAAAAGTCAAAGTTCTAAGTTTTCATAAAAAGTCAAAAATGCATGCCTGCAGTTTTTGAATAAAAAGTAGAATTTTGTCTAGGCTTTGTTATTCAGTTTCATGCTTAGTGCTTTTGGATAATTAAACTTTGGTTGCTCATCTTTCTGTGTGATTTTTGTTGATTTTTCATTTGCTTATTTAACTGCTTATTTAGATCTTTCTTTTGAGCACTTTTTCAAAAAGGTGCCCTGCACCACAGTTAAACACCAAGGTTCATAAGCTCTT
>LBNU01032703.1:33855-81589 GCA_014162995.1 Artemisia annua
TGTTTTGAATTAAAGTTCTTTCAAGTTAATTGTAGATCGTATTTCAAGCCTAAATTCAAGTTAAATCTATTATATCCATTAAATGCCAAGTTATCTTATATCCAGCAATGTTCTTTAAGTATTGTTAGGTTATTTGAAATCAAAAGGAAGCAAAATTCAGGAAAAAGAGAAAAGAAAATACAAAGAAAATTCAAAAAAAGAATTATATATATTTCATAGTCAAATACAGCTGTGGTTTATTGACTTATCTGAGCTGATTGCAAGTAAGGCCTGAGAATACACACTGGAAGTCTCAGGCTATCTATAAAGTTAGGTCTTAGGAAAACCTTTTTGTGCCATCAAGGGTAAAAGGTAATGTTTTCTTTTTTAATTTCTGCTAACTTATTTCATTGCTGATTCCATTGCTTATTTGATACTTACGGCTTATTACTGTTTGTCTTATGTGCTTATTTCTGTTTTTCATCTAGTTCTTATTTCATTCTAATTTAGATTGTTTATACCTTAGATCTGCAATTTTAGAGTGAGCCTGCACAATCTGATTTATTAAGCCTTGTGGTAGTCTTAGTTGTTAATTAGTCATTTCAGGCTGTATAGTATAAGATAAATTGGATCAATCAGTTAAGCTAGTAATAAGTTTGAATAGGATACTTGTAGCTTATTTCATTTAATTAGAGAAGGGCGTGTTTTGGCTCATTTGGATTTCTGAGCTTGTAAAAGTAATTCAGCCTGCCACAATGGTTAAGTCTCATTCTCAGGCCATCAGAATAGATTAAGGGCAAAGTGGTATTTTTGGCTGTACAACTGGTTTGGTCATAATTAGCTTATAACTGGCTTGAAACCAGTTGAGTCAGTTAGCCATTTTTGGTCTTATATGTGCAAATTGTGTTAAGGATTCATAATTTAGATAGTTTGTGGCTTATTACATCATAATTAAGCTCTGAGATCAAATCAAAATTCATATTGGTCAAACTAAGTGTGATTTCTAAAAAGTCAACAAGTGCATACTGATGAGTTTTGGTCATTTTCAAATCAACACATATTGTTCATTTTTGATCTAAATCAAGTTTGAAAGGTGGATTTGTAAAGTATCCTAGGTGTTTTTTAAGAATCAAAAAGAATTTTATAGTTTGGAATACAATTGGTCACTTGAAATTGAGCCCAAAGTGACCAAGTTGAGCCTTGGCCTGCCCTGCTCCCAGCTTTTGACTCTTTTTCATTTGACCAAAAGTTGTTCATTAGAGGATCATTTGACCTGATTTTTGTTTCCTTTTACTCCCCCTTAGGTGAACTTTAGAAGTGTACTTTTGTTTTTACCTTAAGTGCTTATATCACTGCTTATTTAAGTGCTTTTCTTTGCCTTTTTTTGATCTGCTGCTGCTACTTTCTTGTTGACTGAGCTTGTTGCTTTTCTTGTTGTTTGTTCTTGATATTGTTGTTGTTCTTGTTCCCTGTGGTGTATATTTGTTGTTTGTTTGTTTGCTTAAGCCTTTGAGAGCTTACTCAGCTTATTGGCTTATTTGGTTTATTGTAGAACTGCTTGTCCATTGCTATTGTTGATGTTCTGATTGTTTGTTGTTCTCATTATTGATCTTGTTGTTTGTTATTGTTTTTTTTATTGTTGTTATCATTGCTTTTTAAGTTGTGCTTGTTTGGCTTATTGAGCTAAATTTGTGTCATGAGAAAATTTTGAACAAAGTCTTAAAGAAACAAAATCATATTTTGATTCTTGCATCTGCTTTGAAATTAAGAGTTGAATAAGTTTTTTGGTTCTAAATCTGTTTTCAAGTGAGTTTGCTAAGGGAGTTTGTGAGCCAGTGTTTGTGTTTGTGTTTTTGAAGCAGTAAACAAAAGAAAATAAAAAAAAATTAAACTTTTTGCAAAAAAGGTTGGGGTTGGATTCGAACTCAGGACCTCCAGCCTCAAACAGACACTCAACACAAACACCACAAACCATCTGCCCTAGGGACTTCTCAGTGTTTATTATTCCATTTTTAATACTTATAGTAGTAGAAGCATAATAAGCTTGTTTTAGCTGTTGAGCTTATTGCAGCTTATTGAAGCTGTTTTGTTTAAACTTTTTATTTTTCTTAAATTTGTTTTAGTTTAAGTTAATTTCCAGAAAAATTTCACATTTATTTAATTAGTTTTAATATTTATTTTGACTTAATTTAGTTTAAAAAGTAATTAATTCATAATAATTAGGATTTTTATTAAATAATTAATTTTCTTTTTTCCAAAATTTCCTTTTGTCTTTATAGTGCGTAAGAAAATTTTTGTAGACTGTAGCCTTCGTTTAGAATTTCACGTTTTATCTGTTCGCGTGACGTTTGTTTTTTTTTTTATATTAGTCGTTACTGTTTGTTTTTAAGATGTGATTTAGATTTCCCGATACCTACATTTGTTTCCCGTAGTGTTTTAGGATTCCCCTAGTTTGCCAATCTGCCTTTTGTTCCCTTTAGGTGTAACTTTATTTGTCATCCTCGTTCGTTAATTTCCAATTCGTTAATTTTAGCGTCCATAATTCCATAACATCTTTTCACAAGCCACAACATACAAGTCTTAATCTCGATCTTTCACGAAATCTTCCATTCACACCTTGTGTGGTACGAAGCTACGGAATCATTCACGTCGTCACCAACATATTCACATTGCACGAGTTTACGAGGTAATCTTTTCGTAAAGGTTTAGCTGTCATTTCTCTAGGTCTCAGTTGCACTCACGGATAACTTGAAACTCCCACTTTGTTGATTATTTTTTGTACTTGTTGTTTGCACACTAAAACACGACGAATCACCCATGCATTAAATACAACCATAATAACCTAGTACGCATTGGTTCATGTTTCTTAAGACGTTCAAGCAAGTTACCGTTAGGAGGTTAGTTTTCTTATGCCTAACATCGATAAACAATCATCCAATACAATTAATAACACACCAACAACCAATAATCAATAGTTAGGTTTCATTAGATCTAAGCAAACACAAGATAAATTTAGCCTAGCATGTTAAATGAAAGACAAGCATAAGATATAATTAACCAACACATAGACATATTGATTAATTTGAAGGGAGACTTATCTTTAATTGAACATGGAAGGATCAAGGGTGAAAAACCCTTGAAAAAGCTGACAAAATCGTCTAGGGTTTGTTGCCAAAAAGTTGCACCCTAATGAATGAAAAATAGAAAAGTATATATAGAAAATACACTCTGACGGCGTCAGGTTATAGGCTCTGACGCCGTCAGCTCGCCGCCATTAGGGTTCTCGGATCACCTAGATCCATCTCTGACGCCGTCACTTGTAAAATAGCTCTGGGCCGTCTCTTGTTAGCTTTACACCTGACGACCTACATCTCCTAACACCTGACACCGTCAGGTGTTATTTTCACATTTTCTTCTTAGGGCATCACGTATAGTCAGAATCCACTCCTTTGTCTTAGTTGGCTGACGGCGTCACCTTGTGACTCTGACGCCGTCAGGAAGGATTTCCAGCATTCTTTTGAGACTTTGTCGTTTTCTTCACTTTATGCTCCAAAAACGTCCAAAATGATGTGTTTTCCAGAATTCTTCTCAAAAGTACCTAAAATGACAAAAGGAACGATTTAAGGCAATATTTGATCATATTATCACGAATTAGGGCTTAAATGACCCTCTAAAATGGGTACACTTTTCACCTCATCAACAACCAAAATAAAAAGAGAGTAAAGAAAGATAGACACCAGAATATATACTGGTTCGGGTTTGGGGGGGTAATACCATCCATCCGTCCAGTTGCAATTTCACGATACGGATACTATTACAAAGTATAATCCTTACGGTGAACTACAAACCGTTACAACTTTACTCCACCGATATGCACTAAGATCGGCGTTCACTAAGAAGAGCTACTCCAACGGTATTTCGCCCTCGGAAACCACCCACAAGAATCTCGTGATTCGAATTTCACTAAGACCATAAAGGCTTCTGATGGATCTAAACACACACCTTGTGTTAGAATGATACTTTGAGTTATACTAGTAAGTACGCAGAATATTCTCAATGGTACTTAGAAGATTGTTTATATGATGTGTTGTGAGTAAGAACAGTTGTATTGAAAGTGACACAAAGTTTAACCAAACTTATAGCTTCAATATATTGAATACGAGTGATCTGAATATCACTAGGGTTTACAACCTTGAAGCTCTTAGAAAAAATGTATATGAAACTTTAACCTAGGACCTCCTTTTATAGCACAAGGAGTCCTTTACAAGATAAGTATAATGTTATCTAAATAGAATATACACACAATCTATTTTATACTTATCAATACACAATTACATAACAGTTATCCTAATAGCAGTGGTAATAGTATGTACTAGCAGTGGTAATGTGTTTCCACTGCTAGTGCATTCTTCAGCAGTGGTTACCTCCATACTTAGCCGTGGTAACTGTTAGTATAATTCCCAACAATCCTCCCCTAAACTTATGATTTCTCTGTAAATCAATAAGTTTCTTCAATCTGCATCATCTGTTAAGGATTTGGGGAATTCTTCCAAACACTTCATTTTCTTCTTAAGGCCTGGATAGCTCTTGAACACTGATCTTGTATCTTCTGTATCAAAGCTCTAACCTTCTCAGTGTCTTCATGGACTCTAATTTATGTTGACAACATTGCATTGAGAGTTCCAGCTCTGAGTGGGTATTCCTTTTCTGCAAACATAAATGCATCCACTCCAGCTTTTGTAGAAACATGATGAACTTCACATGAATCATAATATGTCCATGTAGTTTCCACACCTATAGCTTCAAACTTCCAGTACCTATCACTAGAATTAGGTTCATAAAGTCTCCTTAGATCAACCCATAGCTGAATTTCCTTCACATCTTTAAGATTATCAGCCTTGAATCTTTCTTGAACCAAATTCAACAGTGTATCAAGATCACTTCTATCACATGCTTTAATCAGATCTTCAAACTGAATGAATGATGAAGTTTCACCACCTAACCTTGTAATCTTCCATGTTGAAGCAAAATTACTAGCAGTGTAAACTTCCCAATTAACAATAGGATGTCTGACTTGAAGTGGATCTGGATAAAAGTCTTCTTCTTTTATCATTATCATGGCACTCAGCTGATCTTCAGTTAGTTTTTCAGATTGGGATTCTTGTTCTCAATGTTGCAAAAAACGGCCTACTCGGCCTTGTAATCGCCGATTACAAGGTAAACGGCCCTGGAACTTGGAGAGATTTACAAGGAAATCGGCCGATTAATCGGCGATTACAAGGTTTAGGTCCGATTAATCGGCTAAAAGACGCTACTCGGCCCTCGACCGCCTCAGGACCGATTCACGATTTTTGCAACATTGCTTGTTCTTGAGAAAATCTTGTCTTCTTAGTGGTTTGCTCTTCAGAATCTGTAGCTTTCCTTTTGAACTTAGGAAATCTTCTTTCTTCTTCTTCTTCAGAATTCATAGGAATAAAATCATTATCTTGTCTTTTATTTCTGTAGTAGATACCTTCAATCTGATCATGTGACATTCCTTTGATCTGAGACATTTTCCATCCACCAACATGACAGCAATATGTCTTCATCACTGAAATAACTTATGCCTTGGTTGGTTGTCTTTGTTTCTTTTTACCTTTTCTAACTGTGCCTATTGCATCTTGAAGTGCTTGTTGATTCTTCATTTGTATGAAATCAGTCAACTGTGCTGATCTTTGTTCTTCAGTTAAAGTTTTATCTGCAACAAGATCAATTGCTTTCTTCTTGATCACTGGATCATTAGCAATCATAAACTCAATTTCTTTTCTGTTGGCACATAGGTGAACTCTGGAGTCTTTTCTCTTAGAACTGTAGGTTGAACAGTGGAAATTGGATCTACATCCACTGGAGCAGTGGTTTCCATTTTGTCCAATCTTTTAGCCTCCATGAAGCTTGCAATCTCTAATTCATCCAACCTTTTCTTGTTTGCAACTTCATCCTCTCTTAGTTTTCTTGCAACTTCAGCATCATGATCAATTTGATCTTGCTCTCTCTTTGAAACCTTCCTTGGTTGCTCTTCACTCTGCAAAACTGCTTTACCTTTTTCCTTCCTTATTTTTTCAAGTTCTTCCTCTGCAGTGGTAATGTTTTGACCAGCAGTGGGAACCATTTGCTCTGCAGTGGGAATAGGATCAGTGGAAATATTTGCAGTAGTAACAGATTCTTGCTCTGGTTGATCTGTAGCTATTTGCTGTTGAAGAATCTCGTCTTGCTTATCACCTATTGGCTCATCAAAATCAAAATCAAAATCTTTAAATTAATCTTCCTCCCCTTGGTCTCAGCATCTGTTTTCCTCCCCTGTTTGGAAGAATTACCCAAATCTTTACTGAAATCTTCTGAGTTACCATCATGAGGTGAGGATGAAGATGAAATCACCATCTTTGCAGTTCTCTTTTTCTGTTTCAACCCCTGCAACTCTTTCTTCAAAGTCTGAATCTCATCTTGCAAAATCTTTAGATCCTTGGCATGTTGCTCCTTTACTTGTGCCAAGTCTTTCTCCAGAGATTCAACCTGTTTAGACAACTTGGTACAAAGTTCCATCAATTCCATAGGTTGCTCACTGCCCCCAATACTTCCAACTGTGTGACCTGTTGGGAGAGGTGAATCATAGGGCATTGGTTCAGTCTCCACCCTAGCTGGGCTAGGTTGAAGCCTGGAACCACCACTGCTTGTTCCTAAACCAAAAAGGTTAGGAGCATGCTGTGTTGTAATGGGAGGAGTTGGCTGTTTTTGCCTCCTCTCATATGTGTGAGTAACTGGGGGGTATAGTTGATAGGTGGAACTGTGATTGTGGGTGTGTTATGGGGTACAACTGGAATTGCTGCACCTTCACCCTGTACCTGTGCAATCTTTGCAAGCATCTCAGGAAAAAGTGGTTTAAATTCCCCATTCCAACCATCTGAAGCCTTATCCATATTTTGAAAAACTTTAGGCTTAAGACACTTGGTTTTGTAAATTCTTTTGTGGGGTTGCAGTGGAAATTCATTTAGCACTGCTTGCACAAACCTTGGATACATCAAAAATTTATATGGACTCTTTACATTGCCTTTCATACTATTAAAAATAAGGTTTGAAAAATTAAAAGTCCTATCAGTGGCTAAACAAACCAAAGGGTAAGCCATAGTTGAACTGAATTGTTCATAAGATGTTTTCTTAGGACTTAGGCAATGCAAAAGAGTATGAATGAAAAATCTCCAATGGGGACAAAAACATCTCTTTTTGAAAGTAACCTTTTTGTCAGTTGTATCATACCCCATTTTTTAGAGATGTTTATGAATATCTGAATTGGGTAGTGTGATGATACCATTGAGATCATTCAATTGGAGAATTCTCCTCAAGGATGATTCAGTAACATCAATAGTTACCCCATCCACTGTGGCTCTAAGAGTATCCACAGTTTCATGTGTATCTCCATCTTCAATGGTGATGGACTCAATAGAGTTCCAAAACTGTTTGATTTGAGAGATATAGATTGTGCGATTGAGAAGTAAAGCATACCTTATATGGGTAGTATTGAGAAAATCCACAATCTGATGAAAAACAGGGCCACTCTTGTCGTTTGACTTTTCCAAATAGGCCACTTGGTTGTGCTCAACTGCAAAGTTCAATGGAGCCATAGTATCTTTTATGAAAAATTTTGTTGTGAGAGTATGAATTGAATGAAGAACTCGCCAATTGAGAGAAAAGTATATATATTGTTAGGGTTTTGAGATTATTGCGCAGGAAAGATTATCTTAGGAAAATATTTATCTTAGAGAATAAATTGAATTTAGGTAAGAAGATAATCTTCCAAAAATTTACCCTATATATACGGACAAAGCAGTTACTTTCAACGACTAGTTAAAAATTTAGTTACTGACACAACAGTTGTAACGGCTAGTTCAACAGTGGTAAAAATTTCACTGACAGTGGTAACTGTGAACTAGCAGTGGGAACTTTTCACAAAAATTTTCAAAAGCAGTGGTAAAATAAAACATATGTAAATTGGACTGCTCTTATCATAGTTCTTAGCAAACTATCAGCTATCAACGGATTTGATATGTCTTTACCATGAGCCGTTTGCTATGGACTAGCCAACTCTTAATCACTTGGAATATGGTGAGTTGATGACCATATAGTTTTTGGTAAACTATCAACCATAAACGGATTTGTTAAGTCTTTACCAGTAGCCGTTTGCTCTGGACTAGTTGATTCTTATGTGGATTAGACATGGTGAATCAATAACCATTTGTTGTGTGTCTCAGTTACACACCTTTTATAATCAACTTTCCTGCTAAAATTGGTTATAAACCTGCACATGTTAGTATAAACGAAATAATATGCATAACCAAAGTTACTTATTAACCAAGCCACTGTTCACAAATATCTTCCCAAAGTCAACCCGATAATATCTATATTTACTTCTCAACCTACCAAAATAGATAAGAGTAAATATCTCCTTTATTAAACCCTTGAAATTGACTTTGCCTATAAAAAGGGGCTCGTATCACCATAATCTTCACCAAAACACTTTCTATCTTTCATCCAACACCATGAGCAATCTTCCAAACATAATATACATCTCTACTGATTCTTCTTCTGACACAGAGATTGTGATGTCATCTGAATCATCTTCAGAGGCATCAGGGTGGGCAAGTTACTTTCCACCCTGTGCTTCAAGCTCCACTTCAAAGAAGCCAAAGAAGAAGGCTGCAGAACCTGCTCCATCACTGGAATTCTACTCAAGCTCATCAGATGATGATGAGACTTATTCCCTCTCCAAGGAGTTGCCAAGGGCTCTGACTAAGGCTTTAGGATCAGCTTTGTCCAATATGAAGCAAATCTCCATCCCAGAAAAGCCTGCAAGATTGCCAAAGCCTCCAAAACAAATACTTGGGCTTGCCAGTCCAAGAATGCAGTCAACCTTTGAGGGCAAGGGCAAGAAGCCAATGGAGTAGCTGGTGTAGGGTGTAGTTGTTTATCTTTTGTGTTTTGATGTGTTTACTCTCAGTCTGTTCAATGTAACTCTTTTGTTGATTGAATGAATAAAGTTACACTGGTTTTCTTGTTTCCACTGTGAGAGTAAAACTTTACCACTGTTTGCACTATTGTTTCCACTGTTGTCTTTATCTGCTGCATAAAAGTTAGTGGACAAACAAAATACAAACATATACAGACATATACAAACATATACAACAATTTTAGTACCAAAAACCTCCCCTCAACACCAAAGACCATTAGACATCAAAATTTTATGGATTAAGCATTCCAATACCTGTTACCAAGTACTGAAATCTTCACACATCAAGTCCTTTTGTTAATAAATCAGCATAGTTATCATCAGTATGTATTTTGACAACTTGAATTAACTTTTTCTCATAACAATCTCTTATAAAATGATGTCTAATTTCAATATGTTTAGTCTTTGTGTGTTGAACTGGATTCTTAATTATGCATATGGTACTACTATTGTCAATATAAATGATGGTATTCATAAAATTGTACCCATAGTCCAAAAGTTGGTTTTGAAGCCATAGAACTTGAGCACAGCAACTTGCAGCAGCCACATACTCTGCCTCAGTGGATGAAGTTGCCACCATTGTTTGTTTCTTGCACTGCCATGACACCAATCTACATCCAAGAAATTGGCATCCACTTGTTGTAGATTTTCTATCCAAACTAGCTCCAGCATAATCACTATCTGAGTAGGTAACTAACTCCATAGGAGATTCCCTAGGATACCATAATCCCAAATGAGGATATGCTTTAAGATATTTGAAAATCTTCTTCACAGCAGTCAAGTGTGATTCTTTGGGAGTGACCTGAAACCTTGCACAGGCACATACTGCAAACATAATGTCTGGCCTTGAGGATGTGAGATACATCAAAGAACCAATCATAGATCTGTACATATGTACATCAACTGCTTCTCCACTGTTCTCCTTTAGAAGCAGATGTGTATACTTGTCTGCAGGTGTGCTAGAGGACTTTGCATCAGTGAATTTGAACTTCCTAAGTATCTCAGCCACATATTTGTCTTGATTGATGAAGATTCCATCTGGCCTTTTTTGTACTTGAAGTCCTAAAAAGAATGTGAGTTCACCCATAGAACTCATCTTGAACTCATCTTTCATTAGTTTTTCAATATCTTTGCACATCTCTGGCTTTGTGGAACCAAAAATGATATCATCAACATAAACTTGAACCAGCAGGATATCATTCTTGTCTTTATTGATGAACAAAGTCTGATCAATTCTTCCTCTATGAAACCCATTATCCAAAAGATATGTAGCTAGGGTCTCATACCATTTCCTTGGTGCCTGATGCAAGCCATACAATGCTTTAACTACCCTGTATACTTTGTTAGGATGTTCATGGTCTTCAAAGTCTGGAGGTTGTAAAACATATACTTCCTCATCAATTTGCCCATAAAGAAAAGCACTTTTTACATCCATTTGATAGACTGTGAAGCCCATAAAAGATGCATAGGCTAAGAAAAGCCTAATTGCTTATATTCTTGCAACTGGGGCAAACACTTCTTCATAATCAATACCCTCCTCCTGAGTGTATCCTTGAGCCACAAGCCTAGCCTTGTTTTTTATGACAATTCCTCTTTCATCCTTTTTATTTCTAAACACCCACTTGGTACCAATTACCTTCATACCAGCAGGTAAATCACAAAGCACCCAAACCTTCTGAATTTTGAACTGAAGCAACTCTTCTTGCATTGCTTCTACCCAGCTTTCATCTTCAAGTGCCTTGTAAACATTCTTTGGTTCCATTTGAGACAGAAAACACATGAACAGACATTCATTCTTGCCTTCATGATTCTTACATTCATAAATTTCACTTATAAATCCATGAATGTCAGCCATCTTTGATTGTCTTCTAGTCTTCATAGGTGAGTTTACATCCCCTATCACATTTTCAAGAGGATGTGATTTACGAACTGTAGTGTGGGGAGTTTGAGGAATTTCAATCACAGTAGGCATATTAGTTATTTCAACATCACTGGCTTGAGCTTCCTGAGTAACTGGAGTTGCATTTTCCACATTTAATGTAGCAGTGGAAACTTTTGGCCTAGCAGTGGAATCTGTATTTCCACTGCTTTCAGAATTGACAGTGTTCACAGAAGTTGCTTTAAACACATTCCCTTCACCTTCTTTACTGGCATCATTAGAAGGTTCTTCTCCAGTCTTTGGAACAAAATAATCATCTGCATGGTCCCAAATAAGCAAGATAATTTGATCCTGATCATCCTCTTGATCCTTGCTTGGCTCATAATCATCAACAAACTCGTCTGAACCTGCAAAATCATTAGTATTTGTACCTGTGGAGATAGGCACATAATTCATGGTATGGGTTAGAGTATCAAGATCAAACAACCATTCTGGACCAGTTCCTTCAACATTAGGCCTATTTTCAAGAAACTCAACATGCAGATTTTCCTCAATCTTTTGGGTCCTTAAGTTGTACACTCTAAAGGATTTACTAACCATGGAATACCCAACAAAATACCCTTCATCTGATTTCCCATCAAATTTACCCAGATGATCTATGGTATTGAGAATTGTGACATGACATCCAAATGGTCTCATGAAGTCTAGGATAGGGGTCTACCTCTAAATAACTCATAAGGTGTCTTGTTCTTTGTTTTTACCACTAAAACCCTGTTTAGCACATAACAAGCAGTGTTAACTGCTTCAGCCCAAAAAGTAATTGGCAATTTTGAATCTGCCAACATGGTTCTAGCAGCCTCTATTAGTGTCCTATTTCTTCTCTCAGCTACACCATTTTGTTGAGGAGTTCTAGCTACACTAAATTCTCTTTTAATACCTTTATCTCTGCAAAAATCATCCATAACTCTATTTTTAAACTCTGTCCCATTGTCACACCTGATAACTTTAACTTTCTTATCATTTAGGTTTTCTACTTCAGTTATAAAGGTCTTAAGGATGCCTGTTGTCTCATCCTTAGTTCTAAGAAAGAAAACCCATGTAAACCTGCTAAAATCATCAGTCACAACAAGACAATATTTCTTAGATTTATGCTACTCACAGAAGTAGGACCAAACAAGTCCATATGCAACATATAAAGTGGGTGAGCAATAGAGTTAGAAACTTTTGTTTTGCAAGAAGCTCTGTGTTGTTTGCCTTTGAGACAAGCAACACAGGTTTGGTCATTTTCAAATCTTTTCTGAGGCAAGCCTCTTACCAAACCATCTTTAACAATCTTATTTATGGTTTTAAAATTAATATGACCAAGTCCTCTATGCCATAGCATAGATTCATCCACTGTGGCCTTTGCAATCAAGCAAGCAAAATCATCTTTAGCAACAATGTTATTCATATCAAAGCTATATAAGTTACCTTTTCTAGGAATTTTAAGTAGGATTTGACTTTCATCAGGCATCTTAAAATCCTTAGAAAGAACAAAGCACATATCTTCAGTAAAAAGCACATTGTTTTTCTTGTCACATATCTGTGACACACTAAAGAGATTGTACTTAAGCTCTTTTACATAGTACACAGGTTCAAAATCCAAGTTACCAGTTTTGATTACACCTTTACCAGTAACTCTTCCACCAACTCCACCTCCAAAGCTGACAAATTGTCCATCATAAGGTTCAAAATTAGAGAGATAGGACTTGTTGCCAGTCATGTGCCTTGAACATCCACTGTCTGTATATCCTTGATCTATCCTTTTGGTCTTTGGATGTTCCTCAGAGTCAGAGAAGGCCATGAGAGCAAATTCAGTGGCAACCAAAGCAGCATCTGGAATTTCTTCTTCTTTATCAGCTATAAAACTCCAATCATAGCTAACTCCATCAATTGCCAGCATAGCCTTTGGTTCTTCCACAGTTGGTTCCTTCTTTTGCTTGTACCAAGTAGACCTATTGTCCTGCTTCCTAGGTCTTCTGCACTCTCTAGCAAAATGTCCCAACTTATGACAGTTGAAACATTCCACTTTCTTCTTGTCAAAGCCTGCAGTTTCAGTGCCATTAATAGTAAATGGCCTTCCAGTCTTTTTCCAAAATTTCTTAGCCCTCATGCTAAGAAGAGCAACCTGCCACTTGATATCCATCTCTTCTAAGTCATCATCATCCACTTGTTCCAAATCTTCATGAGTAAGGATTGACCCATTTACTTGAGTAGAGATGAAAGCATAGAATGTAGGATCTCCAAGTCCAGTAATCTTCTTTTTGGAACCACCAGTAGAAACACTTGCACTGCCAGTGGAAACATTTGAACCAGCAGTGGCAATATCTTCATCACTGTCATCATCATCAGAAACATCATCAACAGAGGATGATAACAGTGCTAAGCTTCCAGAACTTGTACTTAGCTTTCTAGCCTTCTTTAACCTTTGTTCAATGATTTTAAAGTTATTGTAAAGATCACTGAGCTTCATTGTGTCAATATCTGGTTTGTTTTCCCAGACAGTAACATTGGTTTGAAACTCTGAAGGCAAACTTCTTAAGAACTTAAGATTGATATCTTCTTTATCAACCTCAATACCAAACACAGTTAATTGTGTTACTACCTTTTGAAGTCTAGTAAAAATGTTGTCAAGAGATTCATTGCCAGATGCAGAGAAATTTTCATAACTCTGCTTTAACAATGTCTTTTGTGTATTCTTGGTAGCATCATTACCACCAAACACTGAGCAGATTTCTTCAAACAGTTCCTTTGTTGTCTTATACTTGCTGAAGGCAATGATCTGATCTTTGGAAAGAGTCTTTAGAAGCAAGCTTCTAGCCTTCAAATCATTCTTCTTCTGAGTTCTTTCATCACTAGTAGAAGGTACAACATTAACTGTTATTACTTCCTTATCACCAACTTTCTCTGTAGTAGTACTGAGCTTGAAAGAATCACCAAACATGATGATCTCCCATAGAGCATAGTCTTGAATAAGAAAGTACTGTTCTATTAAAATCCTCCACATCTCAAACTCATTGAGTTTGAGTTTTGGAAGTCTTGCTGCAGTGTTGGACTGATTGTTTTCCATCTCCATTGGAACTGTTGTTGTTTGAGAGTTGTTTTCTTGGATCTTCTAAATCAAAGTATCAGTAACCTGGCTCTGATACCACTTGATGGATCTAAACACACACCTTGTGTTAGAATGATACTTTGAGTTATACTAGTAAGTACGCGGAATATACTCAATAGTACTTAGAAGATTGTTTATATGATGTGTTGTGAGTAAGAACAATTGTATTGAAAGTGACACAAAGTTTAACCAAACTTATAGCTTCAATATATTGAATACGAGTGATCTGAATATCACTAGGGTTTACAACCTTGAAGCTCTTAGAAAAACGTATATGAAACTTTAGCCTAGGACCTCCTTTTATAGCACAAGGAGTCCTTTACAAGATAAGTATAATGTTATCTAAATAGAATATACACACAATCTATTCTATACTTATCAATACACAATTACATAACAGTTATCCTAATAGCAGTGGTAATAGTATGTACTAGCAGTGGTAATGTGTTTCCACTGCTAGTGCATTCTTCAGCAGTGGTTACCTCCATACTTGGCCGTGGTAACTGTTAGTATAATTCTTAACAACTTCCCCACCGGAAGTATCAACCCCTAACTAAACCTTCCCCGATACAAGACTTGCTACACCCTTGCTTATCCATAACCCGACTAAGACTTCAAATGATTATAAGTGTTTGTTTGTTTGAAAAAATCCTAACCCAACCCAGAGACTCGATTATAGTATAAAGGGTATAGAGAAGAAGACCCTCAACCCAATTCACAAGAATGGATTAGGTTCTTGTGAATCTCTCTTGCGGAAGAAGTGTTCTTCCAATTGATGATTAGAAGAGAAGTTAGTACACAATAAGATGGTAGACTTAGAGGATAGGGAGAAAAGAAATTAGAGAGAAAGAATAATAGGCAAGAGGTGAGATGTAAATGACAAGATTTGGGTATTTATAACCAAAACCTACGAAATCCTAGACGCCCTGGCGTGTCACCCATCGCGGCGGGAGCAATCACGAGAAT
Organism: Artemisia annua; assembly: GCA_014162995.1. NCBI lineage: Eukaryota > Viridiplantae > Streptophyta > Magnoliopsida > Asterales > Asteraceae > Artemisia > Artemisia annua. The sequence goes on from LBNU01032703.1 coordinate 48,868, forward strand.
TTTTTCGGTTTTGTTTATTTATACCCGACTCTTGTTAAACCCCCAATTGCACTTCACCTTTGACCTTTTCAATAACATTCTATCTCTCAAAGTGGCATAAGGTCAACCAAATCATTTAGCCAAGGTTTTGGCATATAAAAACATTTGTCAAGTAAAACTAGATAGTTAGGGGTTTAATCTAATTTCAAAGAGAAAGAGAAGAACCATTGCACATTGTGTGTAAGGTAATAACTTTTTGTGCTCCCCAAGGGTTGGTTATTACCTTGCCTCCCAAATTTGAAATTTAAGTTTCAAATTCAAAGTATAGTTGTTAGAGAGATGAGTTTTATGAATTGAGAGGTTTAAGTGTGTAAATGAATATGTAGAGAGTTGTAAGAGTGTGTGAGGGAAGTGAGTTGGCAAACTCAAACTTGGAGAGTAAGGGTTAGAATGTTTGTAAGTGGGTGTGTTAGAAAAGAGTTGTCAAGAGATGTAATTTGAAATTCAAATTCAATTTAGTTGGTGATTATGAAAAGGAAGAGTGTAGACGAAGCAAAGGGAATGACACATTGTAATAATTTGTAAGACATGTGAGATAAAAATGTTGAGATAGAGAAGACTTAGAGAAGGTAGAGATGAGGAAGTTATCCAATTTCAAATTCAAATTAAAATGATTATGAATGTATGTTTGTGTGAGTGTGTGCGTGGGTTTGTGTGTATATGGTGATTTCAAATTCAAATTTGAATGTTGAGTGCGTGTGAGACGTGGTAGAGGTATAGGTGTGTAAGGAAGTGACGTGGCCAATCCAAGAGTCACATATGAAGAATGTGGTACAAAAGTACAAAAGTGTGTAAAGGAATGTACGAGAATGTTTGTGTGGGAGATTTAAATAAATTCAAAGGATGTTTATATTTCAAGACTTCAAATTCAATTATTCAAACTTGATAATCCTTAGATAACACAACAATAAAATCATCCATTAATCATCTTGATGCAAGTAAGTTGAGTGCTTTACATCAAGGTAAATCAACATCTCATAAATGAGAGAATTGCGTTTACGCAAATGACCTCGACTTAAATGACAATAAAGGAGTAAACCCGTGACGTGATTAGTAAAGATAAACGTAAGGATTATGGTCACTTGAATAATTTCCTATAAAGTTCTAGTGAAAGTATAAACTTCCTAGGTTTGAGATTTTTTTTTGTCTTGGCTAGAGGCTTCGTAAAAACGTTTATGAGTTGGCTTTTTGTAAAAACCCGGGAGGACTTGTTTTGGGCATCTCTCTAAGTCTAAATCTGAAATTAAACTTCCCAAATATCATGTACGGACCTGTATTGAAACAGGCACCTTAGTCGGGTAAGAGGAAAACCGACTTGGAAAAAATCAAAACACCACATGCTTTTCAGTTTTTGGATATCGCTTGCAATTTTAAGTGTTCCAAATTTATATCTGTCATCAATTAAACATTATAAGGGCTTTACATTCTCCTTAGTGCCTTATAAATACCAAGGCTTCCTAGAAACAATTATTCACTCCTCACATAATCCTAAAACCAATTTCCCTCTCCCCCCTCTCCAATCAATCAAACTTAGGGTTTAACAAACCCTAAGTCGACCAATCGACTTCTAGTCTATTTACCCGGTTTCGTAATCACCTAACTTGCATAGGTTCGAAGACCTAATTCTACCGGTGCAATACCAGTGGATACCTGGTGCTACTCAAATGGTGATCGACTCCATAAACCCTAATGTTGGGTCAAATTTTGACCCAATTGTCTCTGACAAGTATTTAAATGTAAAATAGCCTAATTCACTCACTGATAATTAGTGAGCATTTTGGTCTCTGATAAGGAGGATCAGAGATAAGGTCACTCTCTGATGGCATATAGAGAGAAATTCACTCTCTGATGACATCAGAGGGTGTAACTCCCTAATGGTCATCAACAGGTGTACTCACTGATATAAGAAATCAGTAAGCGTTGTATAAAGCTTAATCAACAGACAAGCTTCAGGGACATCGAAGACCAACTGACGAAACACTTTATAAGCTGATGCGGTGTCAGTGAGTAAAGTACAAGGAGCTACAAACAACACTAGTGTCATTGAGATTTGAAAAATGTCTCCCTGACTCTGAAGACAATATCTCTGAAAACAAACATGAAATATGGGCGGGAAATTTCTTGGGAAGATAAGCTAAAAGTAAATACAAGAAAGTCAAACAAGTACAAGGAGTTGGTATAAAGGTAGATACAATTTTCAACACTGTTCCTAAAGTATGGTTATTGCTTTTCCAAGAATGGAAGCACCACTGGATGTATGACACGTCTCAACAACCATCACATGTTACCCTTGTATTACCACCTATATAAAGAATGCTTGTAAATAAAGACAAGGTAGAGATTCTAAACAAACATTAAATATAATACAAAGTATTTAGTTCATAGGATCCTCCTCTCCTAGTAACGAACAAATAAAGTAGCCATATGACTTGAAAGATTTTAAGTCTAAGATTTCAAATCAGGAAACGCGCAACTACATCGCGATTTTAAAGAGCTTATACTGAAGTTCTCAGGGACTTAGGAGAATCAGTAACAAAGAGTCACGGTTCTTATTTGTTTGGAAATAATTCCATTATACTTGAGTGTACAATGAAGTGCATCGTTGAATACCAGGCTGAGTTTGACGCGATTTAGCTAATTAGTCTATCATCCAGTAAGACTAAATTGCTGGTACCAAAATTCTCTTAGGTTCATTGACAGTGACAATACTGAAGGATTGAGAAGTGAGGCTTAGTGGTCCTTCTGGGAAGGATTGTCAGAAAGATTTAAATAGTAGTGATTACTTGCTCCCAACACTTTCTGGTACGAGCTAAATCATCACCAAGAATCAAGGCAATGTCGCAAGCTCGTGCAAATCAACGAGACATTACCGACATTTCATTCTAAAAGGGTCCTCAGCTGGTTATCATGGTGTGAGACCGAGATAATGAAAGCAGCTATTGTGATATAAGAAACATTATGGGGATTGTTGAATTTCACATGCATGTGTGGGGAAAATGTTGGACGTGACCGTGATCGATAAGCGACTACATGGATCAAAGTTAATGGCATTCTCTGATTGTGATGGACTACCCCAATGACCAAAGGCATTAGGTCATTTGACTTTACCTTTTCAGTGAGCTTATATCTAGTTTCCAGTTACTTGTAGAACGTAAGGTTGTGTCTAACATCAAGTTTAGTGGGAGGTACGGGAAAATGGCTTATTAGCTGAGATGGCAATTTGCAGCTCAAAGTTGAAATAAACCGGAGAGAAGGATATTTTTCCGTGCCCCTTGTGTGAAGTGATTTGTGGAAAGTACGGTCGTACAACATGTGTCTGGGATGCTATAGGAGGCAAGTCAATTCACGAGAACAAGAAATGACAAAAATATTATGAGGTTAATATATCCATACTTGGTGTTTTCTAAAATATCAAAAAGTGCGACCAGATACAGTCATATACCCGGACTTAGCTTGGTGGAGCTTAAGTCGGTTAAGTCACTACTTGAGTATTGAATCAGTTTCTGTGAGTGAGGTACTTAAATGTCTTGCTCGTGACCTCTTGGTACTGTGAAATAGGTTCTTATGTTGTTGTTTTTTAAGTGTGTTTTAGTTATTAACGTGTTATTGGGGAGATGATGATATGACGCTAAAATGACACACTAATAAATGTTATTGAGGAAGTGATGCACCTGGCTTTCTGAGAAACCCCCTCAACAAAGACAAAGGAAAAGACAAAATCAAAAAGAAAGAGGAGGCACAAGTAAGTGGACCGGTAGAGTGATAAGATGAGGTCCGGTCCAAGCGGTCGGGCATTAGATGTAGATTTCGGTATCAAATGTGTAGTCTATTTTTAATTATTAATTTTATTTTATAGTTAATATTTTTATAAATTTCTTTTAACCTTTTCTTGTTGAAGTGGGACTTTATGTTTTGGTTTTATTAGACATATCTTAGATTAGACCCCATGGTGTGAGGTGGATTGGTTCTTAGTTCTTGCACACAATCAAACTTATATCTTATTATACATCTTTAACTTATTAACAATGTAACTAAAGTGATACTTTATTAATAATGTTTAGTTGAACTAATAAAGATATTAATTGAATAACTAGTACTTAATAAAACTTGATTATCTAGTAGCTTTTACACTTTCATTAGACTGATATCATGATCAAAGAGCTCATGCATAATTTAACTTGAATTAAATCTCTCTCGAAGCCATTTCCAAGAGCTCATGCATAATTTAACAACTTGTTTTACAAAGTCGCATACATTTGAGTCAAATTTGTCCAGCTCAAAGTATTTGAACAAGGAAAACTTTGTCTACTTACCAGCTTGTTTAATAGAGTTTTGACCCGTTTATAAATCTTAACTTGCATGCTACCAGCATGTTTCGTCATTGCTTTTTGTTGAAACCCGAATGTATTCGGCCAGTTCATTACTTCGACCAACGTCATATTCTTTCTTCAGTTAAAAGTATAAAAGCTAGATATAATAGTGATGAATCAAATAAATTTAACATGCATGTAGTGTCATAGTGCTATGATTGTAAAATATACATACATTTGTATATTGGCTTTTATAGTCAGAATATTCGTGGTATCCATTGTACCACATAGGTCCGTGCCAACATGATCAATAACCTTTGATTGTGGCTAACTTGAAGACCCCATGAATTGTATATGGGTTATATAAAAATATAAAATATTAGTTATGGTCACTAATATTTTATAGTATAAAACAACTTAGCTAGTTCAGTTGGCCATCAAGGTTGACATTGAAGAAGTTGTTACCACATGCGAGGGTTCGAGTCTCTTCACGGAGGTTTTCTTTCGAGGTGAATTCTGTGGGGTTCTGCCTTATATATGCGTTGACTCGAGGCTGACAGAGACTACCTACTGGGTATGTACTGTGGAATCGAATCACTAATTATTGTTAGAGGTTGGCATGGAATACTTTCTGAGTAAGTACCGTAGAATCGAATAACTAACTTAGTATTGTACTAACTCGCCATTCAAAAAATATATTTTATAGTATAAGGTNTATGAGTGAGGTACTTAAATGTCTTGCTCGTGACCTCTTGATACTGTGAAATAGGTTCTTATGTTGTTGTTTTTTAAGTGTGTTTTAGTTATTAACGTGTTATTGGGGAGATGATGATATGACGCTAAAATGACACACTAATAAATGTTATTGAGGAAGTGATGCACCTGGCTTTCTGAGAAACCCCCTCAACAAAGACAAAGGAAAAGACAAAATCAAAAAGAAAGAGGAGGCACAAGTAAGTGGACCGGTAGAGTGATAAGGTGAGGTCCGGTCCAAGCGGTCGGGCATTAGATGTAGATTTCGGTATCAAATGTGTAGTCTATTTTTAATTATTAATTTTATTTTATAGTTAATATTTTTATAAATTTCTTTTAACCTTTTCTTGTTGAAGTGGGACTTTATGTTTTGGTTTTATTAGACATATCTTAGATTAGACCCCATGGTGTGAGGTGGATTGGTTCTTAGTTCTTGCACACAATCAAACTTATATCTTATTATACATCTTTAACTTATTAACAATGTAACTAAAGTGATACTTTATTAGTAGTTTAGTTGAACTAATAAAGATATTAATTGAATAACTAGTACTTAAGAAAACTTGATTATCTAGTAGCTTTTACACTTTCATTAGACTGATATCATGATCAAAGAGCTCATGCATAATTTAACTTGAATTAAATCTCTCTCGAAGCCATTTCCAAGAGCTCATACATAATTTAACAACTTGTTTTACAAAGTCGCATACATTTGAGTCAAATTTGTCCGGCTCAAAGTATTTGAACAAGGAAAACTTTGTCTACTTACCAACTTGTTTAATAGAGTTTTGACCCGTTTATAAATCTTAACTTGCATGCTACCAGCATGTTTCGTCATTGCTTTTTGTTGAAACCCGAATGTATTCGGCCAGTTCATTACTTCGACCAACGTCATATTCTTTCTTCAGTTAAAAGTATAAAAGCTAGATATAATAGTGATGAATCAAATAAATTTAACATGCATGTAGTGTCATAGTGCTATGATTATAAAATATACATACATTTGTATATTGGCTTTTATAGTCAGAATATTCGTGGTATCCATTGTACCACATAGGTCCGTGCCAACATGATCAATAACCTTTGATTGTGGCTAACTTGAAGACCCCATGGATTGTATATGGGTTATATAAAAATATAAAATATCAGTTGGCCATCAAGGTTGACATTGAAGAAGTTGTTACCACATGCGAGAGGTCTCAGGTTCGAGTGTTTTCACGGAGGTTTTCTTTCGAGGTGAATTCTGTGGGGTTCTGCCTTATATATGCGTTGACTCGAGGCTGACAGAGACTACCTACTGGGTATGTACTGTGGAATCGAATCACTAATTATTGTTAGAGGTTGGCATGGAATACTTTCTGAGTAAGTACCGTAGAATCGAATAACTAACTTAGTATTGTATTAACTCGCCGTTCAAAAAAATATATTTTATAGTATAAGATTTTTAAATTCACATTAAAAAGGCCAAACCTAATAATTAGGTAAGCACCCCCACCAAAGATGCAACAAAGCCAAACCTTATGGACCAACCATGACACCATAAATGAAAACCCACTAGCCATGCTTCATTTGTATTCATTTGTTTGTTTTTATTGTCTATTTTTTCTGCAATGTTTTTTTGGGAGTATTCATTCATGCAAAACATGATTCATATGGCTCCCACCCACCATTAGATGCCATTGCACATTCGTTACAAATATATATGACTGTACCATTTGGTCCCATGTACTAAATTCTTGGGTAATTTTAGTAGTAATTATAGATTTTCAATGGTTCCTTGATAGATTTGACATGCCAGTTGTCTTTGATATCTACATGTGCTTGTTTTTGCTCATTTATAGGTAAAATGTTCTTATGAGTTTGACATAAGCAAGTTAGTAAGTCACAATTATACAACAGAAACATATAAAACAAAACCAAAACAAGGCAACACATCATGAGCAAAAAGTTATCATTTTATTAACTCTTAATCAAGTTCACATAATTTATGGAAAATAATCCAATTAGTTAAAAGTTGCTTGGCGTGGCAATAATCTTTAAAACTCAATAATTTAATTCCTCACCAACTTTGCATCTACCCCCTCAACTTTCCTACTTTTTCACTTTCACACCCTTTCTACTACATTATATATACATTACCATAAACCTCACCACACCCTCTCCCAGTCCAAACCAATCTCTGTTCATAACCCACAAACATTATCATAACACCAACTATATCCGTAAACTGAATTCAGATTCAGACTCAGAACCTCTTTACAGCAGTATGGGCTTCCCAGTTGGTTACACTGACCTATTCCTTCCAAAACTACTCCTCCACATCCTAACACTCCTTGGCCTCATTCGTAAATTCATTTCCACAACTTTAAAAATATTCGGGCTAGGCGATTTCCTAGAGCCAGAATTCTCACATGACCCAACTCGACCTGACTCGAACAGTACTAGCCATTTTTCAATATCAGCTGTTTTGATACGTGAACTTTTACCCGTGGTAAAGTTTTCGGACTTAGTAGACCCTCCAGAGAGCTGTGCAGTTTGTTTATACGAATTTGAGGCAGGTGATGAGATTCGAAACTTGACAAACTGCAGACATATTTTTCATAAAAGCTGTGTAGACCGTTGGATGGATCATGACCAAAAAACATGTCCATTGTGTCGAACAACGTTTATTCCTGATGAGTTACAAGATTCGTTTAATGAGAAATTATGGGCTGCTTCTGGGATTGCTGATTATTATGGGGACTCTTTGATGGTTATATAGTACTAGCTTATAGTAATTAGTTATAGAAATGTTTTGTTTTTGGTGGATAGGTTAATTAGATGATGATATAATGTATATTTTGGTACCCATAAAAGCAAAAGGCAAAATGTGAAGAATATTTTGTATAGATAGAGATAATGGAAATTTTGGTTTTTTTCTTATCTTCATTTTATAAATTTTTTTAGCTGAACCTCAAATGGTTAATTATATTGGTTTCTCGCGAAGACTAAAACCTGTTTGCTTTAGTTTTATCAATAGAATTTTGGTATAATTAATCTATGAGTGGTGATACAAGGTTGATCAAATTGACCAATCTTTGTTTTATAAAAAAATTGGTGAATGTATAATGTAATTGTAATGAACACATTGATAAAATAAGTAAAAGTGTCATACATTGTTAAAGTTACAGGTCACGTTTAAGATGTTTTGATATTGCCAGAAACACCAAAGTGTATTTGAAAGAGATTTACATTAGGTTTACAAGAATTAAGAATTTAATTTAAGATTTTATTTTGTGACACCAATTTTCATCTTTAATTTATCAGTTTCATCACTTGTTAAGCCCCCAGAAGTAGAATTTTCACTTAAAACTCTATTGCCACCGTAACTTATTTCACTAACTACAAAAGGGCCTCTGGTCTAGCGGTATGGAGGTTTTACCCTCTTAGGCAATGTCTCAAGTTCGAGTCTTGTCTAGGGCGATAGGGGTTTCCTCCCGCGTGCGTAAAGGGAAGGGTGCCATTGCCTTCTTGGCTTGACCCAACCTGGTTGTGTGGGCTCGCTACGCCTTCTGGGCTAGGGGTCATGTAGCCACAATTGCGTTCAAAAAAAAAAAAAAAACTTATTTCACTAACTATAGGAGATAAAAATAGCTTTGAAAAGCTCGTAGTCGATAGAATAATGTAGTCTAGTTGAATTTGGACATGGGGGCTTTTTAAAGTACCACACGTTCTAAGGCCTGGTATCGTAACAATTTCTTGGTGAGAATGGATCATTATTGAATTGGTTGCGCCACTATATAAGCGGGTGATCCTGACTCACCTCTCATGGTATGGTATGAGCAGTGTAACGTAGACAAAATCAGCATTTTAGTTGAGATCATTAAATATATGCAGTTTCTAGGATTAAGAGTTGGATTATATTATATATGAATAATCAATAACTAGTTATTGGATTAAGAATATATGATTTGCTCTGAGATTGATTAATTTGCATACAACTTGAGTTTGTATGTATGATGACACAATCTATCTGGGATAATACAGACTTATTCGTTCGGTTAGAGTTGTAATGCCTGAACTGGCTCTCACAAGAAGCAGGCTATAATGCCTCATATGACCGAGTCACCGAGGTCAACTATACTCTTTCATAATTATCAAGTATCGTCTAAGAATGAGTTGTTTAGTGCCATCCGTCTGAACATCCGCGCACAGAAACATGTCTTCTTACGTTATCATGGTTCATAACAATTTTACAAATTCATATTAGAACACACTAAAGACGTTTTTACAACCAACCATATAAGCCTCTATTTCGAAAACATTGACACTTTTATTCACTCTCTTCGTCTTTTACTGACCTTTTGAACACAAACATTACCTTTTATAACATAATGCAGACATTAGAGTGTTCCAATCAAAAGTGTGAGTGTGCAAATCAATTATCTAATGATATACATAACACTTTACGGAAGATAACACATACATCAATGATTCCTATTTCAAGTTGATAACCTCGGATAATAAAAGAAGAGTTATATTACTAAACATGATAAAGATGCACACATTTTCTTTAATCATACCATACTTTTGGTAGCACCATGATTATGTTTTCCAAGAACCTCCCATGTTATTAACTCGTACCTTATACATGTGCTTGTCATGACCTTATTTTTTAAAGACTACTAGATCTCGATGTTTAGAATATTTCACCAAGGTATGAGAAATATTTCATGTCCACGCAGACACATATGTTGATCGCTATTTAACTTAGTAACTTCACAATTGTAGGACGTACATCCATCATTTTACAATCTTGTAATGTTTTTACGACTATGAATCTATGATATATAGTTAAATTTCACTAAACTCTTTCAGATCTCAGTGGATTTTCCATAGATATCATATACAATTTTGTTAGGAAAGTTTTTATTTATTTATTTATTTATTTATTTATTTATTTATTTATTTTTATTTTTTTTATTTTATAGAACGCCACCACACTTGAAATCCGACCCCCGGAGTTAAACCATCCAAACGGGTAGGCCCCGGGACCCGAACCACTAGGAGAGACCCGCGAAGAGAAACCCCTAGAACTCACGGCTTCGCACTAGGAGGAAAACCTGAATTTTTTTTGTCTTTTGCGAGACTCAAACCCTGGGTAAAACCTCCCCCAAGATCCAGAAGGAGCCAAGATGACTAACTGAGCTAAGCGAGTTGGTTTTGTTAGGAAAGTTTTTATTGAGTGAATGTTGAAACGAATATCGTCCGGCAATGATTGACAGGAAGAAAAAAAACTACGCACTTTGTATGATACAAATTGATCATATCCTAATTGTCAAACATAAAATAACATATGAACTCAATAAAATATGGAAGATTGAACCGTGCAACACATGCGCAGTTATCACTTGACACTTATCAATGTCTTTTCTTTCTAAAATCAAGTTGTAATTTCGATACTTAGAATCACGAGCCAATATACAAATTGTAATTTCGACACTTGCATTGAATACAAAAAATTCGTTGTTCTTTCTTACTTTATTCATGTACTTACATTTTTTTTAATCAAAAATCCTCTAAAATCCCGTAGATTTCACGGGTCTATAAGCTAGTACCTAAATATATTGTAATTCGTTTTTCAAATACGTAGTATAACAAAGAAACGATCAAATTAGTGTCACCTACAAAAGATGACTTCATTTGAAAGTGGATATCATTTATATAAGAATTATTACACTTTAAGTGGTGCTTAATACACATACATATCTCTTAGTTTTGTAGCTTGTGAGAATCAAAAAGTTCCAAAATTGCTTATGAAAATACAGGAGAGTGCCAAAATGTAAGGGTCCTACGCAAAGCAGTGATTGTTGGTGTTGCTTGGATCCAACCGGGTTAATAGGATCTTGTCTTGAAATATGAGCAAACTCTTTGTTTTTTACTTATACTTACATCAATACATGCATAAACGTTTTACTCTTAGATATTTAGACATTACCTTAAGCTCAAATACCATGACTATGATTCACAATATGTGTGAATTGGCGGGAATATTTTGACGAGTGTTTTTTAGCACCAGCCATTGTCTATCTCACAAGAAATAGCTGCGGCAACTCTCCTGACCCAGTGGGCACCAACTGGAGTGAGCAAGAACCGAGACTCAAATCCTTGACTTTTATCCATAAAATCTCTCCAGTGAGCTCATGTATTTTTCGAAAATGGGTACCAACCGAGCCAAAACTCTTTTGTAAATACCATGACTATGATAAGAGAACACATACAAATCAAGGATTATTATATTGTTCATCCTTTAATTACGTTTCCTTAAACTTGTTGTGACTTGCACAACTTTATTATAATAAAGTTCTGACTCATTCTTTAGTAGAAAAGCTACAATAATATATTTGTGCTATATATAAGATATCAATATCAATGAAAACCAACATGACGAATGGATCCAAATCAATCCACAACGGAAGCTCGTTAAGGAGACACATTTCCACGTTGTATGTCCACTTCTTGTCTTTTTATATTGTTCAATCTTTTAAATGAAACTTGGTATAATATTGTCCGTTCATTTTATTTTACACCACATCAAGTAGGCTTATACAATAAGCATGGTGAATGGTTGAAAAAGGTATTCAATTATATTGACTTATCGTAAGGTTGCGTTTGATGGAATTATGGAGTACTCCAAATATTTGAAGGCCCATGATTCTGGTTCCGATTTTTTTTAGAACGGCAAAGTTTTACATTTTACACCACATATCTCACAAATTCTATCTCACATGTCTGCAACGTGATATTTTGGTGGTATTTACCATGTATATAGATCTAATCTAGGTGCTAGCTAGGTTCTTAGGTTTGGTGTTTTAGTATCACTTTCGTTGTCCTTTGGTTTTTATTTTACCTCATTGCAAACTATATTAATGAAAGATCTTATTGCCGCGAGGGAAAAAATTTCATGGCATTAGAAATTACAAGAATTTCAATAGCTAATAAGTTGCATTATGACTTTACGAGCGCGAGTACCGAAAGAAATTAAAGTTAAAACTTAATTTCATCATTAGATCATATCAATATATCATTTTAATTCGTATCTAACACGTTGAACCATGATGCATGTTTGATTGAAGATGTGTTCTTATATAGTAAAAACACAGATTTGATCACGTCCAAGTAATACGTGCTATACGAATATACAATATAATATAGTACTAGATCATGTAATCAGCAATAGGATCCATACTCCTAGATTGGTCCAAGGTATTTTTGATGATTTAGGTGTACTAATAATCAACCACTGGTTGCTTAAAATAAGATTCAGCAAACAATAAAAAATATATATAGGGATATGAATACGCATTGATATACGGAGTAATTGGCAAGTGATCGAAATGTACGTGTGTAGACATGTTTGAACTTCATTGTTTGCCCAACATCGATCCATATCAGGGACGAAATCGAAACTACAAATGGCCAGATGCATTTAGGAAAGATAAAAATAATGCATTTATAAGATTTTGAGATTAAAAAAATAGCACTATGGTTCAAAAATGCATAGATGTAGTAGCATTGTAGCAAGACCATATATAGTAATTTCATATTGGCCATGGAAACACGAGCCCCTGATATTTATACAACTCTAATACTTAAACACCGGTTCTAAATAATTGAAGTCCAATAAATACCCAAAGAAATTGCATTCATCAAGATATGGTACGATCAAAATAGAAGAAACTACATTCACATATTTTTGATATACATACAAAAGTAGATGAATCACCTCTTAAAATTTTACCTCTTATTATTTTAAATATATGGCTAAAAATTCTTTTTAATTTTTTTATTTTTTTTTAATCATCGGACATACTACATCCATTAAACAAATATATATTAGAAGAGAGTTGCTATTATTACTATTATTTTTGTACTTACATAATTAAATCCATCATTAAGAAAGCAATAAACTACTCCGTTTTAATTATCATACAACTGTTACGTATCATGTTGGACAGCTGCAACTGGTGAAATTTTAAGGTTTGTGCATATATAGTGTATTACGTTTGATACTATATCCTAACATAGCAATTTTGTGACTTGTTACATCTTTACTAATTATCATAAATCGACTAAGCTATTCATTTTTTTGAAAAACACTTAATCGAAAATGCCAGTTAGAACCCGCCAACGGGCTTGTAGCCAGCGGGACACTAATTCACTTTCATGAANTTATTTATTTTTTTTTTTTTCTGTCAGCTCAATAACACTTTATTTTAAACCCCTACCTGATATATCCTTAGTGTTGGCCCAATATGAATATTAAACCAAAAAAATTACCATAACCACTTCTATTGACGCTATGTATTCTACCTAAAACCTATCACTTACCATAACCACTGATCAAACTTTTCATCCGATCAAACTTTTCATCCTCATTTTCATTATCCCATCTTTAATACAACATCACATTTAAAGGTATGTTCTTTAATTTTGATAGCCATTACATAATTTATAACTTTATTTGTTTAGGTTAATAAATATTTATGTTAGTTTTTAGGGTACTTGCGTAATTGCATTGCATGTTTCATCAGTTGTTGATTTATACTGTTGTTTATTAGTCATTGTCACTTTGTATGTTTATTATTATTTGATTGTTGTTAAGTCTTAAAAGTAATAAACAACAATTGGGGTTAATAAGTTGAAATATTTTAGATTGTTGTTAGATGTTGGAACCAAAGTTTATTATGTATTCATGTATATATCCATCATATTCATATGCTTTGTTACGTATGTTAATCATTTTTTTGCTATTTGGTACTTACTAGATGTCTTCGAGTTCAATGGAAATTTTGGAAGAAACACCAGTGGAAGTCGACAGTGGTAAAAAGAAAAAGGGAAAACAACCAAAAACTCGTAAAAAAAGATCAAAGGTATGGATAGATTTTAAAGAGCAGAAGCTTAAAAAAGGGGAGTTGCCCGAAGACGTGAAAGCTAAATGTTTACATTGCGGTGACTTGTACCTGTGTCACACGAAAAAGTATGGCATTACAAATCTGAAGAACCATCTTGAAAGGTGCAAACCTTACCTAGAAAAGATAAGTAAGTCTCAAACTAATATTATTTATGAGGGCGGTGATGTAAACAAAATGATGGCATGGAAATTCAATCAAAAAAAGAGTAAGAGGGCTTTAGCCCACATGGTTGTTGTTGATGAGTTACCATTTAGCTTTGTTGAGAATTCAGGTTTTAGACATTATCAGAGAATCAATCAACCTCTATTTGATGTTCCATGTAGAGGTACAATAACACAAGAGTGTTTGACAATGTATCGAGAAGAAAAAAACAAGCTTCATGAAACATTCCAAAAGAACATTGGTAGGGTTAGTTTAACTACTGATGGATGGACATCCATTAAGAAAAAGAGCTACATGGCTCTTACGGCTCACTTTATAGATAACGAATGGAACTTGGTAAAAAAAGTGTTGAATTTTCGTGAACTTGATGGTCATCGAGGGATAGACATAGGAAAAGGGGTTGAAAGTTGTTTAAATGAGTGGGGTTTTGATAATATTTTGTCTATCTCAGTTGATAATGCAAGCGCGAATGATAGTGCTATTGAATTTATGAAAATGATACTTGAGAAAAATTATAATTGTTTGTTAAAAGGGAAATGGATGCATATTAGATGTGCGGCTCATGTAATCAATCTTATTGTTCAAGATGGTATGAAAAAAGTTGATAAATCGATTGAAGGGATTAGATGTGCGGTTAAGTGGATAAAGAAGTCAGGTTCTAGAATTGAAAAGTTCACTAAATGTGCCCAAAGTGCTAGATGTGATAGCACTAAGAGTTTGGTGCTTGATTGTCCTACTAGGTGGAACTCGACATACACTATGCTGGAAGTGGCTCATGTATATGAAGATGCTTTTGCTAGGTATGATCTAGAAGACGTGGAGTTTGGCAGTCATATTAGGAGCAAAGGTCATTCCGTTCCAACATCAGATGATTGGACTAAAGCGAAAAAGTTGTGTCATTTTCTGAAAGCTTTTTATGAGATTACTTTGAGAATTTCCGGGACAAAGTATGTGACATCACATACACTTGTCAATGAATTAGCCACGATCCGTGCTCTATTAAGGAAACAACTTGATTGTGATCTTCTGGATGAACCGCCTGTGGATGAACATCTTTATGATATTGCAAAGGTGATGCAACCGAAATTTGACAAATATTATTGTGAGGTGGAAAATATGAACTTGTTGGTGTATTTTGCATTCATACTTGATCCAAGGAACAAGTATGACTTTTTGGATGTCATTGTGGAAGACCATTATGGAAGAGAAGGTTTATCGATTGTGACAAAAAAGATTGATTATATTAAACATGAACTGAAACTTTTTTATGAAGATTACGTGCGTATTCATGCTCCATCTTCTACTACTTCTGCAAGCTTAGGTAAAAGGCAAAGGACCACCGAAACTAGTGAAGAACCTGATCATGGAGACATGTTGAGAAGTAGGATGAAAAGGGGTCAATCATCTGATTCATCGACTAGTGAATTGGATAAGTATGTTGGTGAAATTTGCGAACCATTTGATAAGAGTGTGCATTTTGATATTTTGCAATGGTGGAAGGTTAATAGCCAAAGATTTCCCATACTTTCATTAATGGCTAGAGATGTGTTAGCTATTCCTATCTCAACAGTGGCTTCCGAGTCGGTATTTAGCACAAGTGGCCGAGTCTTAGATTCGTATAGGAGTTCTTTAGGTGACAAGACAATAGAATGCCTAATTTGTACTCAAGATTGGCTTCGCGTAGACTTAAATCCAGAAAAAGATGAAGACTTGGACACAATAGCACAAATAGAGAAAGGTACGTTCATTTACTTTTAACTTGTAAACTATAGAGACTTTATCTCTTGCTAATTATTTTATCTCTATGTAGCGTTGATGGAGGAAGAAGGTACGAGTTCTAAACAGGATTGAAGAACGATGTTTGAAGCTTGAAGAATTAAGTTTGAAGATTGAAGATTAAATTGGCTTTTGCAAAAAGAAGTTATATCTGAATGTTTAGATTTGGAACTGAATTGGTCACTTTGGTTTTTGTATTTGATGTGGCTAGCTACTGCCAAACGCTTTGTTTAAATGCAAATGTGCATCATTTTGTTAGTCTTACCGGTATGCGGTATGAATTAGGATTGAACAAACTATTGTCATATTTTCAGTAGCCTACTGCACTTTAATGGCATGTGTTTTGTTTCTAAGCCTGCAAGTGGTTTGTTATCTGTTCCGTTTGTGGCATGCTGCAAGTTGACTAACAGGATAGATTACAACTCAATTTGTTATTGTTAATTGCATGTGATACTGTGTAGTTCTTAAATCCTAATCTGCTATACTCTTGCAAAAAGCATAGATACTTTTGTTATTTTGTTTAGAATGTTGTTTGTTACTTTTTGCATTAATTAATGAATAACTTTTGTTATTGTTTACAATGTTGTTTGTTAATTTTTGCACTAACAATGGTCTACAACTACGTAATGCATTATGCCTTTTTATAATTTTTGTTGTTATTGCCACTTTTTATGCCAAATTAATAGAACATCTGATTAAGGATTTATTTTTTATTATTTTTTTATTTTTTATTTATTTTTTGTTTTTTTTCGTTTTGTTTTTTTTCCTCGAACTATAAAACATCTGATTAAGTTAATCACAACATATTAGAATCTAGGCCCGGTCGGAACATTTGCCCAAAAATGTATACAAACTAAGCCTGTACTATACTTTTAGGCTCTAGCTTTTGTTCCACTAAAATTTATAATTTATGCCTTGTATGGAGACATGTTATTGGATTATAGAGAAATTGAGAGAACATATTATGAAAAGGAAATTGTCATTATGAATTGTTGATTGGTCCTCAAACGGTCAACTTATATCGACCAAGGATATTGGTCAACAAAGTCAGACTATCGAGCCAATACTAAACCAAGGAGTATAGAATATCCCCGGGTCGTTATGTCCCGACGAGGTGTGAATGGTATTTAAACGTGCTTGTGATCGGGTGATTTTGAATGCGAAAAGGGTTATGATTGATTATACTAAGGGAATATGATTGAAAATGACTAAAATCAACAATATAAACAAATACGTGCGAGCAAATAACCTAGAACTGATTAAAACCTAAAAACGTACGATTTACGTTTAAATAAACGTTAACGTACAAAAATAAAAGTGAAATGAGAGCAATAAAAGTCCTACAGGGTTACAAATAATTTTCTTACGCACTAAAAGACAAAAGAGAATTTTAGAAAAAAAAGAAAATTAAAAATTTAATTAAAATTCTAATTATTATGATTTAATTACTCTTTATCACTAATTAAATTCTAATAATTATTAAAATTATTCTA
This sequence comes from Artemisia annua, assembly GCA_014162995.1. NCBI lineage: Eukaryota > Viridiplantae > Streptophyta > Magnoliopsida > Asterales > Asteraceae > Artemisia > Artemisia annua. The sequence goes on from LBNU01032703.1 coordinate 66,355, forward strand.
AAAATCTGAAACTTTTTTGGAAAATACTACAAGCTAATACTAATCTAAGAAATATAAAAAAGCTAGGCACAGTAATAAGCAAACAATAAGTAGTTATAAGCTGTTAAGCTTAATTAAACAAAATAAGCAAACAAAGGACTTATATTAACTGTTGCAAAGAATAACCAATCAAGTCCCTAGGGCAGATGGTTATTGGCGTGTGTTTGTGTCTGTGAGAGGCTAGAGGTCAGGGGTTCGACCCCTGGCCTTTACCTTTTTACAAAACATTTTTTTTTTCAAATTTTCTTTTGCAAAAACACCTTAACCTCAAAACTAAACAAATTTTGTGAAAGAAGCTTCACTGAAAAGCTAAAATGAGGCTTATGCAAAGCTTAAATCCCAACAGTGGTGATTTTTTGGCTAAAATGAACTTTACACAAGCCAAAAGCTAACTAAATAAGCTCATAAGCTGGAACAAATGCGTAAACTGGCAAAGCACAATCTCAAACACATTCAAACAACATAACATCAATAATTAAACAGCTAGAATCAAGACTAAACCAAAAAATTATCAACAAGCTAAGCTGCTACTGTGACAGTGGAGGTTTTTAAGTCTAAGTGAGTTTTTGAAACAAGAACAGTTGGCCAAAGTGAGTTCACAAACTAGAATTAAACCACAACAAGCTCACACAACCTTAAACAAACATATATGAGTTGATAACAACATTCCAACAACAAGAACATCAAAAGAAAATGACATCAACAAGCTCAGTGCATAACTGATGCACAAGCATCAACAGTTGGTTTGGGGGTGATTTTGAGGGCAAAATAAGCTGCTCTAACAAGCAAATCAGTCCAAACAAATTATAGATCTAACAAGTAAACCTAGCAGGCTCTACAAAGAACTAAAAATCAGGTCCTAAGCTCAAGAAATGAGCAAGTTGTGAGGTTGAGAAAAACGGGTCAAAACCAAAGGACCTGGGTGCAGGGGTAACAGATGGCCAACCAGGCCTTTTTGGACTCAAATTCCAAGCACCAAATGAATTCCAAAGTACAAAATTCTTTTTGATGATGATAAACAAGCTGCTTAAGTGTACAAAACAACAAATTTTATCTAATCCCAATGATTAATGAAGACTAGAACTGCTTTGGAGTTTTGCTCTATTTTTTAGTTCATGGAAAATTTTGACTTTTGAACTTTTTGCAAATGTTGACTAATGTGAGATTTAAATCTTCCTAGATAACTAAATAAGTTGTATTGAGTTGTAATAAGCTCAAATTTAGCAATCTTTTCACTTTATTTATCCAAAATGAAGATTTAGCAAACCAAATCCTAACAGTTAACTGTGGAGATGGAACAAAGGAGATTTTTTTTGTGATTTTGACTTTTCACCTTAAAACTATCAAGGTTAAAGTTTGACTACTCTAATATGATCCTAAGAATGAAGCCTAAACTGATTTTAACCAAAGAAAAGCTCAATAGCTCAGTTAAACACCCAAATCCAAACACCCCCTTAAAAGCTGTTAAAAACTAATTTATGAAGCAATTAATGGATTCAATCCATGAAACTTGGATATTAACTGTTTTTAAGCTATACTAAACATAATTAGGCTAGGATAAACAATAATTAACAACATAAACTAACAAGGAAAAATTATGGTAATTATGCTGAAAACTTGAGAAACTAGAAACTAAAATGTGAAACCTTTCACCCCAGCTGAACTAGGGGACCTTGATACGGCTACAAGCTCCAGCTTATTCAAAGAATAAGCTGGTAAGAGTCCATCTTGCCATTCCAAAATTGGCAACTTCCATTTGCTTTCCAAGTCCAATGCAAAGGTAATGTTTTGTCATTTAGATTATGTTTTTATCTTTTTTTATGCTTTCTCTTTATGTTTTCAGAACTTATGTGAGCTTGTGAAAGAGTATTGGAACATTAAGCAGTTTAAACAAAACTTTCACTAAAGATGGAAATTTAACTTAAAAAGGTAAATGGGAACAAAGAATTTTTTTACAACTGAAAAACTGAAATACTTCATTAATATTAAAAAGAGAGTACAAATTATAACTAAAAACTGAACTAAAAACTACTTGCCCTCAGGCTTACAATCGAGTGGTATTTATACTCAAACCTAAACTAAGGCTTCTTTCCTTTTGTCCTTGTTTGGAGAGATAAAACAGCTCTGAATTGTCCTTTGTGCTTCCTTGGGCAAATCCCATTCGTTGGATTGAGTTTGGGATAATCCCAGCCTTCAATTTCAGTTTTGGCAATATATGGTGTTGTGGATTGGTGACGTGGAGAAGGGAAGAGGAGAAGTATACCACATAGGGTTGACTTATGAGGATGGTGGAGTAGGGTGGCTAGTAGGAGTTGGGGGAGTGTGGAGGAGACAAAGCTGTCTGGAGGTGAAGAGGGGGGTGTTGGGTTTTGGCGGGCAAAAGGGAGGAAGGGGAAGGGTTGACTTTATTGACCTGAGTGTTTTATAAACACGGGGTGGGTTGTTTTGGTTGGGCCAGGGAGTTGTGATGGGCCTGGTTTGGCTGGTTTTGGGTTTGTGATTTGTTTTTTTGGGTTTAGGTTTATGATGTGTCGCGGGAGCAAAGTACAAGCTCAAACCACGGGTATCGTTGTCCCAACGAGGGTTGAATATGGATCTCGTCANTGTTTTGGTTGGGCCAGGGAGTTGTGATGGGCCTGGTTTGCCTGGTTTTGGGTTTGTGATTTGTTTTTTTGGGTTTAGGTTTAATGGGTTGGGGTTTATTAGATGGGTTAAGTGAATAAAAGGGTGTGTGATTTAGTAATAAACCAAGCATGTAATTGCTGAAAACTGAGGGGCCACTTCTGCCAACATCCCAAAATCACTTCCAAGGACCTTTCTTGCCATATTGTAATTCCATAAGGTCTTTTGGTGATTTTCCTCAAAATAAAACATCCGGGGACTAATTTTGCCAATTTGTAAAGTTAAGGGACCAAACTTGCAATTTCTCTAAACTTTTTACCCAAGGATCATTTTTGATAACTTTTGACTTTCAAAGGACTTTGGTTGACTTTTCTTTAAAATAATTGCTCAGGGACTGATTTTGTCAAGTTTTGAAAGTTGGGGGACTGAAATTGCCAATTATGCAAACTTTGTTTGTTTTTCATCTGTTTTTAAACATTTTGCATTTGAGACATATAAAACACGATCCTTGGATATTTTCTGCATTTTGATGCGTTTTTGAGTGTTTTTCGATGTTTTGGCAGTTCAGATATGATAAAAATGATGAGTGTTTGAGCACTCATCAATTGTTAATTCCCAAATGAGGGTTACAAAGTATTTAAATACAAGATTGGCGGGAAAAAGTAAAACTAACTAATCTAACTAGAACTGACTATACTAGTTGATTACAAGTGGTAAACTACATCTCATTACACTTATACATGCTTGTATTCAACATTATTTGCATCTTGTGTTGAGTCCTTGAATGCACTGCTCTGTTTGTTGTAACTGAGGAAACAGAGGGCTTGAGTTGACTTTTGAGTTGACTTTTGCCTTGTACTCCAACATCCCCCTCGCAAGTTGGCAGTGTGTATGGATTACACATGCTCAACTTGGAGATACAACTATAATGAAGAGGCTTGCTCAATCCTTTGTTAAGAATGTTTGCCAATTGGTGCTTTGTAGGGATGTAGATAGGTTGAATTTGACCTGCTTTGATTTTATCCCTTACAAAGTGACAATCTATTTCAATGTGCTTGGTTCTAGCATGTTGAATAGGGTTGGAAGCCAAAGCTATAGTAGAAACATTGTCACACATCATGGTTATAGGAGTAGGAACATGAACCTTGAACTCTTTAAGTAACCATTGAACCCATGTGACTTCACAAGTAGTATCAGCTAAGGCCCTGTACTCAGCTTCTGTGGAAGATCTAGATACCACAGTTTGTTTCTTTGATTGCCAAGAGATTAATCTAGAACCTAGAAATAAGCCATAACCAGTGACCAATCTTCTTGTGAATGGGCAACTAGCCCAATCACTATCACAATATGCCTTTAAGGTGAAGTTACTTTGGACAGGGAAGAACAAACCTTGACCAAGAGTAAGCTTCACATACCTGAGAACTTTGATTAAAGCTTGCATATGAGATGTCCTTGGTGATTGAAGAAATTGACTTAAGGCTTGTGCAGCAAATGAGAGATCAGGTCTGGTGATGGTTAAGTATAAGAGTTTGCCTACAAGTGTCCTATAAGTAGTAGCATCTGGCAGAGGATCACCATCATCAGGAGAGAATTTCTTAGTTGGGTTGATAGGAATTGCTGATGGTTTGATATTTAGGAGTCCAGCATGAATTACCAGGTCAAGTGCATACTTCCTTTGTGCCATGGCAAGACCTTTGTTGTTTCTCAAAAACTCAATTCCTAGGTAGTAATGCAATGGACCCAAATCTTTGATGCTGAATTTGGCATTGAGAGCAAGCTTGATTTGTTGAATGGAGTAACTGTCATTGCCAGCAATTAGGATGTCATCAACATAAACCAGAAGTGTGATGAACTTCTCTGCAGTATTGAGGGTGAACAAAGAAATATCAACATAGCTTTGTTTGAAGCCAATGGAGAGGAGAAAGGTTGTTAACTTCTCAAACCACTGTCTGTTGGCTTGTTTAAGTCCATAGAGAGATTTCTTGAGTCTACAAACTGAGTTGGGAGGAAGAGTGGTTGAGTAGCCTTGAGGAACTTGTATGTAGACCTCCTCATTAAGATCACCATGTAGAAAAGCATTATTGACATCTAATTGTTCAATGATCCAATTGTTTGGAACTACAACAGCTAACATAGTTCTCACAGTGACCATTTTTGCAACTGGTGCAAAGGTTTCATTGTAATCTACTCCTTCCTTTTGAGTGAAACCTTTTGCAACAAGCCTAGCTTTGTACTTTTCTACTCTCCCATCTGCATGATACTTGATCCTATAAACCCACTTGCTTCCAATTGCTTGTTTGTCAGCTGGTAGGAGTGTGATTTCCCATGTTTCATTCTTTTCTAAGGCCTCAATTTACTTATTCATAGCTTCTCTCTATTTAGGATGTGTGGATGCTTGTTTGAAAGTGGTTGGTTCAGTGTGAATTAATGGAGTTGATAAAGTGAAATGATTTGGGACATAAGTTTGAATAATTAATGTAGTGTAAGTGATGAAATTTAGAGTTGTGAATGTTGGATTTTGGTAATTGATAGTGGAAATCTTTGAGTTTTGAGGAAAGGTTTCTATTTCTTTTTGATGCTCTTGAAGGAGGTGGAGGAGGTGGTGGTGATGGTGGAGGAGGTGAAGGTGAGGGTTGTGTTTGTGTTTCAGGACTAGATGGTATAGGTGAGGGTGAAGATTCATGTATGGATGATGTTGGTGATGGTGTTGGTAGTGGAGAAGTTGTATGTAAAGTTGGTGACTGAGGTGGATTGGACGTTAGTTTTTGGTCTATAAATCACTTAAACTAAGGTCAAAAGTATGTGTAAAATAGCACATACCAAAATCCCCCAGACTAAGGTATTGCGTGTCCTCACGCAATGTAATCACGTCACGCCTTAAAGATAAATAATTTCACACCTCTCTTTACTAACTTTGAAAAGTAGCAAAACGTTCGGAAGAGATACGAAATCATTTATTCCCTAAAACGCCCCGGTTTTCCATTTTAGACAATATGCTACTTTATTCTACTCACTTCAGCTTATGACGGTGTGCTTGACTTTCATTATCTTTCGATAACGATTAAGGGTCATAGAGTAAGAACACGATTCATAGAAAAGTGACCGATTGGATAAAATTCATCGTCGCTGATTTTTCACAAGCTCCCAAACTAAGCGTAAAAACGGATCATTGTTTAATTACAAGTTAGATGCCAACGCTACTCATGGAAGTTACTCGTGTACCGCTTGCTCCCATTTTCCTATTTTTGTATCTCATTATTTTATTTTTGTGAGAGAAATGAATTTCTTCATAAGCATCTCGTTTCATAGTTTTTAGTCCGATAAAGATACCAAATTCAAACGCTAAGTAGTTATCGATCTTCTCTAAAGAAGGTTTGCTTGAGAAATGTGGTCCACATCAAGGATATTGGATACATACAAAGACTTTGGAATACATCGAAAATAGACATAAATTGGCGAGTACATTTCACGTGCACCTCATGCGTCCGATCTAGGATCGTAACATGCACCTCACGCGCGACCAACTTTAGTCCTAACACTAGAACTCATAATCCATAAATCTTCAACATACATCCTTATTCTTTCTTTTCTTTTTCTTTTCTTGATACTTTTTTTTTCTTTTTTTTTCTTTCTTTTTCTTGCCTTAGTAACTTCTCAACTCCGAACCTTCACGGTTTCAGTCCAAGACCTACCGCCAACTGCTAGGGTTGGAATCTAGGATCCAAGGCCCGATCTCAATCCGAAGTCTTAAAGCAGGTATCGTTGTCCCAACGAGGGTTGAATATGGATCTCGTCACTCAAGACCGTGAGCTATGTGTTATGAATAGGTTTTAAAAGAAGGTTTTTGTTTTGTCTATACTACAATGACAAATTAAAGTAAAGGAAAGCGGTAAAACGACATGAAATAAGAAAACAAGTAAAGTTGCAAGAATAAAATGACTAAAGAAAGCGGTAAATGAAAGCGATAAGAAAATAAAACGGTAAATGAATATTAAAAGACAATGTGTTTGCAAAGCAACGCGAATAAGTTCATTAAACTTGAGGTAAAAGTTTGCAACGAGTTATTCTCCTTTCTCGAGATTAGTTGTTGATTAATCTTTTGAAAAGATATTAACTCAAGACGAGTGAATTAATCGTTCAAAGATTTCGTCTTCGAATAATTAACTCACACGTCTAAGTAATCTTTCGATTACTTATCACAAACGTTTAACACTCTCACTAAATTCACAAACTCGAATAGCTAAGCAAACACGTTTTAAAAACTACTCGAGACTCATATTAAAAACTTAAAGCGATAAAGTAATTAAAAGGCTTGTAAAATATTAAAAGTAATAAAAGTTTAAGACGAACAACTAAAAGACACAAGACTTAAATAAGAAAACGTAACTAAAAAGGTTTAAGAAAAATTCGACAGCATAACGTTTAGAATTAAGAAAAATGAAACCTCACTCGATAAACGATGAGGGTAAATAAAAGTCTAACTCGACTTGTAAAAGAAATAAGAAAAGAAGAGAAGAAGAAACAAGACACGACTCAAAATAAACTTGGACTAAAAATCAAACTCGCTAGCTAATACAAAAACCCATACTCGCTATTCACAAACAACCCATACTCGCTATATAAGATCCAAAACTCGCTAGAGCCATAAACCTTACTCGCTAGCTTTCTAAAAATACCAAACTCGCTAGGGCTTATGTCCCAAACTCGCTAGGCCTTATAAAACATACTCGCTATATATATAAAAAAAAACCAAACACGCTACTAAACCCTAAAATTATAAATACTGGACCTTAAACTTTTAACAAAACACAAATAAACTTATAAAAACTTGATAAATGAAACGTAAAGACACTAAAATAAGCTCAAAAATAAGCAAACAAGCCACGGCTTCTTTTGGAAGCCTAGCTTATTTGTATATCTTATCACTTGAAACTAAAAACATGCAAAGTTGACAAAGAAAATAATAAAAGCTTGTAGAAAAGATTAAAAGAAAAGCTTGTAAAGATTAAAGGAAAGATTTAAGACACGAAAATAAGCTACAAATAAGACATCAAAAATAAGCTTGCATTCAAAATAAATCTACATTATACATGAAATAAAACTACNATGTAATTGTAAAACCTCACGATAGGTGTAATTCGCGCAGCGAAATTTTTTTTTATATGCTATGTGCTATACTATGCTTCACGCTATTTATATTTTATTTTATTAAGTTTTATATGTTGCGACTCGCGGCATATACTTCTAATATTTGCATTAAGTGTTTTCAGGATTTGCATAACTAAGTTTAATGCTCCTACACGAGTAGCACCATCAAACTTAGGGGGCTACTAGGGTATATCCTACTACTGTTTCCGTACGCGTCACGCAGGAATATTTGGAAGCAGATTGTACATAAGAGGTATTGCAAGCCCGGTACAAAGACGGATTTAAATATTCGCACCATCTTGCCGCAGGGGAGACGTCCTCTGTCGGTTGTAAAGACGGATGTAATGTTCGCGCACAGCGCGTACTTTTGACGCGCATAGCGCGCATTTTTGTCGCGGACAACGCGCACTTTTGTCGCGCACCGCGCGCACTTTTGTCGCGCACCGCGCGCACTTTTGTCGCGGATAACGCGCACTTCTGCCACAGAAGCACGTCTTCTGTCGCACCATGTTGCATCGCTACTGGTACAAAAGGTACGCCCTTACCCAGGATGCAACATACGAGATCCACCTTCACCATTGTGAGACAATCACAATCGCATTCCCAGTGCGCACTATCGCATTTGGGCTGCGCAGTATGGTCCATCCCATGTGCGCACAAGTTGCGCACACATGGGTCATGCCGTCATGATTGATTTGGCCTACGCGGCTATGAACAGAACATAAGTCTAGCATAACATAGCCACGCACTATGTCACACTAGACTTGGGGGGCTTGTGGACGTATAGTCTGGAATGGGCCAGGCCCGGCAGACAGCGGCCCACTCTACGCCTAAACCCTAATCCATACCCTATAAATATAGGGCTGGGATTCCCTTCTTCGCAGAACACAACAGGTTACTCTAAACCTAATTCTTGTATGCTATATCGCATCGATACTAACTTGACCGTCGGAGGTGGATCCCGGGGCTACGGCCTCGGGTCCACTCCTAACGGGTTCTCTTTGTTGACAGGTCTACTCAGGGCTCGAGAAGACGACGAACGGCCCAGGGAGAGTCGTCAAATCCAGCCCGCGCCAGATTATGTATCAACAAGTGGCGCCATCCGTGGGACATGACTACGACAAGTTTCGTGCTCTCACATCACCGGAAAGCAACCATCGAGTTCAAAAGCCGGTAACTTTAATACTTTGTATTTTTTTTGGGTTGCACTTTAAAACCCGGCCGATGCGGTATTCATGCGTTAAGATATGTTATCTTTTAAATATTCATAAGATTTTATGTAAATCTTTTAACTTGGTAAACACGATTTTATCTATAGTCGCACTAAGTCCGCATGATCGGACCTACTTTATTTTTTCGCCGCGAATTAATTAGCGCACATAATGTTTTTTACGGTTGGTATGCTTGTTTGCACGACGCAGTCACGATAAATCTACCCGCGTTAGGCCGTGCGTTCGGACATCTTCGCAGATTAGCTACGTGCTATTGAACAGGCACCACGATGCTAGTCAATCGCCATGAGCGCACTGGACAAAAGCCGTGGTCATGTTATGTTCATCTGCGATCATCCACAAACGTTCGGGTCTATGTGGTCACGATACATCCATCTGCGTCTGTGCGTGCAATTGAAACTATTGGTCACGGTCACGGTGCGATTGAAACAACAATTCATTATTTATGTAGTTTGTAAAACCTCACGATAGGTGTAATTCGCACTACTACTTCTCTTATGTGTTAATTTCACATGCTATGTGCTATATATTGCTTCACGCTAATCTTTTACTTCATTAGGTTTTATATGTTGCGATTCGCGGCATATACTTTTAATATTTGCATTAAGTGTTTTTCAGGATTTGAATAACTAAGTTTAATGCTCCTACAAGAGTAGCACCATCAAACTTGGGGGGCTACCAGGGTATATAATACCACTGTTTCCGTACGCGTCACTCAGGTATATTTGGAAGCAGATCGTACGTAAGAGGTATTGCAAGCCCGGTACAAAGACGGATTTAAATATTCGCACCATCTTGCCGCAGGGGAGACGTCCTCTGTCGGTTGTAAAGACGGATGTAATGTTCGCACCTCCTTGTCGCGCACAGCGCGCACCTTTGCCACAGAAGCATGTCTTCTGTCGCACCATGCTGCATCGCTACTGGTACAAAAGGTACGCCCTTACCCAGGATGCAGCATACGAGATCCACCTTCACCATTGTGAGACTCTCACAATCGCAATGTCAGTGTTACCCCAACTATAGAACTACGTGTTCTTCTTACGGGGTCTTTACTGTCACACTGTGGCGGGAAACCTAGCATATGCGCATCCCTCCCCGTCATGTAAGAACGGGTGTTACTCAGGATGGAACATGGTCACCACGGACGCGCCTACAAGGTCGCGGATTCGGATATAGTCTAATGGGCTAAACAGGACTGCGCCTCTGGGACAACCAGTGCGCACTGTCGCATTTGGGCTGCGCAGTATAGTCCGTCCCATGTGCACACCTGAGTTGCGCACACATGGGCCATGCCGTCATGGTTGATTGGGCCTACGCGGCCATGAACAGAACTTAAGTCTAGCATAACATAGCCATGCACTATGTCACACTAGACTTGGGGGGCTTGTGGACGTATAGTCTGGACTGGGCCAGGAATGGGCCAGGCCCGGCAGACAGCGGCCCACTCTACGCCTAAACCCTATTCCATGCCCTATAAATATATGGCTGGGATTCCCTTCTTGGAGGACACAACACAACAGGTTACTCTAAACCTAACTCTTGTATGCTATATCGCATCAATACTAACTTGACCGTCGGAGGTGGATCCCGGGGCTACGGCCTCGGGTCCACTCCTGACGGGTTCTCTTTGTTGACAGGTCTACTCAGGGCTCGAGAAAACGAAGAACGGCCCAGGGAGAGTCGTTGGATCCAGCCCGCGCCAGATTATGTATCAACAAGATGGCGCCATCCGTGGGACATGACTACGACAAGTTTCGTGCTCTCACATCACCGGAAAGCAACCATCGAGTTCAAAAGCCGGTAACTTTAAAACTTTGTATTTTTTTTGGGTTGCACTTTAAAACCCGGCCGATGCGGTATTCATGCGTTAAGATATGTTATCTTTTAAATATTCATAAGATTTTATGTAAATCTTTTAACTTGGTAAACACGATTTTATCTATAGTCGCACTAAGTCCGCATGATCGGACCTACTTTATCTTTTCGCCGCGAATTAATTCGCGCACATAATGTTTTTACGGTTGGTATGCTTGTTTGCACGTTTGAACAACGCAGTCACGATGAATCTACCCGCGTTAGGCCGTGCGTTCGGACATCTTCGCATATTAGCTATGAACAGGCACCACGATGCTAGTCAATCGCCATGAGCGCACTGGACAAAAGCCGTGGTCATGTTATGTTCATCTGCGATCATCCACAAACGTTCGGGTCTATGTGGTCACGATACATCCATCTGCGTCTGTGCGTGCGATTGAAACTATTAGTCGCGGTCACGGTCACGGTGCGATTGAAACAACAATTCATTATTTATGTAGTTTGTAAAACCTCACGATAGGTGTAATTCGCACTACTACTTCTCTTATGTGTTAATTTCACATGCTATGTGCTATATATTGCTTCACGCTAATCTTTTACTTCATTAGGTTTTATATGTTGCGATTCGCGGCATATACTTTTAATATTTGCATTAAGTGTTTTTCAGGATTTGAATAACTAAGTTTAATGCTCCTACAAGAGTAGCACCATCAAACTTGGGGGGCTACCAGGGTATATAATACCACTGTTTCCGTACGCGTCACGCAGGTATATTTGGAAGCAGATCGTACGTAAGAGGTATTGCAAGCCCGGTACAAAGACGGATTTAAATATTCGCACCATCTTGCCGCAGGGGAGACGTCCTCTGTCGGTTGTAAAGACGGATGTAATGTTCGCGCACAGCGCGCACAACGCGTATCTCTGTCGCGCACAGCGCGCACCCTTGTCGCGCACAGCGCGCACTTCTGCCACAGAAGCACGTCTTCTGTCGCACCATGCTGCATCGCTACTGGTACAAAAGGTACGCCCTTACCCAGGATGCAACATACGAGATCCACCTTCACCATTGTGAGACAATCACAATCGCAATTCCAGTGCGCACTATCGCATTTGGGCTGCGCAGTATGGTCCATCCCATGTGCGCACAAGTTGCGCACACATGGGTCATGCCGTCATGATTGATTTGGCCTACGCGGCTATGAACAGAACATAAGTCTAGCATAACATAGCCACGCACTATGTCACACTAGACTTGGGGGGCTTGTGGACGTATAGTCTGGCCCGCGCCCAGACAATGGGCCAGGCCTGGCAGACAGCGGCCCACTCTACGCCTAAACCCTAATCCATGCCTATAAATACATGGTTGGAATCCCCTTATTCATGATCTCATAACAGGTTACCCTAAACCTAACTCACATATGCTACATCGCATCGATGACTGACTTGACCGTCGGAGGTGGATCCCGGGGCTACGGCCTCGGGTCCACTCCTAACGGGTTCTCTTTGTTGACAGGTCTACTTAGGGCTCGAGAAGACGACTAACGGCCCAGAGAGAGTCGTTGAATCAGCCCGCGCCAGATTATGCATCAACATCTCTCTTTAATCAAATGTTTAAAAAAAAAATGTTTCTTTTTTTTTTCCATTTTAGCTTAGCTATGTATTTTTTGAATGTGTTTGCGATGAACAATTTTAATTAGAAGCATGTTAGATATAGCTTTTAGGGGGTTGGCAATGGGTGAGTGATGGCACGGGAAGGGATGCATCATGCACGGGAATACCGCCGCCATGCATCGAGTGATGGGTGACTGATGAGTTTTGAGTGAAAATTTCATGCACGGGAAGAACATAAAATTCAAAAGTTACTTTTTGAGTTTGTATAAAAAAATGAAGTGAGTGAAGGGATGTTGTTAGTGATGGTGTTGCCAACAAAAAAATAGGTGAGTGATTGAAAAAGTAGGTGAATGATGTGGCATAAGGGGATTGGTTGGGAGTGAGTGATGGGATTTTGGGTGAGTGACCCATTGCCAACCCCCTTAGGGGGTGTTTCTTTTTTCTTCTAGACTAAGAGGCTTATAAATATATGTGGGGTCCATGTCTATTAGAGCCACTTAATGGGGAGGGGTTAATATTTCTTGCCTTGTGGATATAGAGGAAGTAGTGGAAAATAAGTGGGTCCTATTTAAAAAGAAATATTATTAAATGTCATGTGGACCCAATCCATTAGCTAAGAGAAAAAAGAAACACACCTTTAGACTACTAGGCAAGGAGGTTAAGCTTTCACCAAACTGGCCCACCTCACGCGCTGTCCCTCTTGCCCACTACCAATGATCACGCGCTATGCACAATTTCCAAAAGATGAATTGGTGGTCTGACCACCCAATACTTTGCAATAAAAATGGGACCCACTTGTTGAATAAATAAATGGAGTAGCCCCGTTAGTAATATTTTGACAATCATATATAAAAGCACTATAAAGCTCGAGCTCGGGTACAACTCATCACACCACAACAGTTTAAATCATCACAGATGTTTTTAAGCTTTAGCTATTCTTTAATTTCGAAATTTGAGAAAGAAGAAACAAAAAGGGTCAAAAACCTTAAACAGTTTCATTCTTTTTTACTTTTTGGTTTGGGTTTAGATAAGACAAACACCACACAGACATGCCATCAACAAGATCTAAACACCATCAACCAAATGCCACTCTAAAAGAAAAGAACAAAATCATGTGTTTCATTTTTTTCTTTCGTTAGTTTAGAGATACGTTAGAGATAACATGATACAAGACATCAAAACATTATGCTACAAACTACCTGGAAGGACCTACTTCATACAATATAATATCTATATGACAAAAGCGAACTAATACAGAAGACTTATAAAATAAACTTTAATAAAATATAAGAATAACGATTGCTTGTTATAATGTAACAGACATATAAAAAAAACAAGCAGTATATATTTTACATGGTGATTATGTTGATCAAGTGTATATTCTTTTTTTTGCAATCGGTCCAGAATATGAAGATTAGTATTTTTGTGATTCACAGTTTAAGAAGATATCCACACACAAGATGGGTAATTTGTTTAGGATTATGACTTTTATAAATTATTATGATAAGAAAGTTTGATAATGTATACAAGATATGGATAAAGAGTATTAGAAAGTTGTGTAAGAATTGACAAACATAGTTTATGGTAGAGTCTTATGGAAAAATATGAGTAAACATAGGAACTCTTTAACTAAAACATTGAGAGCAATGTAAAACTTATAAATTCCTAAGTGATGATAGACGATTCAGAGTAATAAAAGATATTTCGTTATTTTAAAGAATTACTCAGTTAACTGTTGTTTGGAATCCAATCATAATTTCTCGCCTTTATGAGACATTTGAATATGGGTATTTGCATCAATAGCGTTGTTGAAGACTAATAAATGTTTATAAGCAGCTAATACAAATGGGCTATACGAAGGAAAAACTTGACTAAAATGATAAGATTAAAAAAAAAAATTAAAAAAAAAAAAAAAAAAAAAAAAAAAAAAAAAAAAAAATTGGAAAGTATTAATGGCTGAACGCATGGGTTCCACTTGCGCCTCCCGCTATCACCTATAAAGGTGGAGAGTGATGCAACCGCGTGTCTCGTGGGAAGGGTAAATAAAGGGCCAGTGTTTCCGTCAGGCAAGTGCATCGGTCCACCTAGTATGCTTCGTTTTATATAGTAGTGAGATACGGAGATAATGATATAAGGACTTGATCGATCTGTTCCCGTTCACTGATCTAGAATGATGTAAATTGTGTGAGAATGGATTCAGTGGGTATGTTTGTGGATGGTACATCGCGATGGTAGCCTTGTACTCTATTAGTTGTAAAGTAGAGGTATATTTAAATTTTTTTGGACATGTTTAATGAAAACTATATGGTTCGTTATCAAAAATAACCGAGATTCTCTCAATTACACACAGAAATAAACAACCTAAATGAGACATTCGTATGAATGTCAATCCGATTAATAGAACATGTACTACTACTGAGGCATTTACTAGTTATAATGTCCGCGCACTCTGCGGCGACTATGGTTTTTATAAAATTTTATCCTTGCGTCGTTATTTGTCATAAATAAGTTATTTGGTCCCAGATATTTAGAGATATCCCGGAAACTAAAATAACATAATTTTTATAACCTCAATAGTTTTTATTTCTGTTTGATTTATGATTTTTAATTTGTTTTTATAATTTAGCGACAGGCAATAAAATCTATATATATAACTAAGCAATGGTATAGGATCTACGATTGGTTCCATTTGCATCTTATCTTAACTCTTCGATTTTAAGATTCCCTGTTTCAATATTTTAACATACTAACTGTGTATTCTCTTCTAC
>LBNU01032703.1:81600-92540 GCA_014162995.1 Artemisia annua
AAAAAAAAAATTGGGAGTTATGGTGAAGATGGGGTTCCCTTGCCCTCTAAAAGGTGAAGAGTGGTGAAGGGAAGTGAGAGGAGAGAGAAAGCTGACGTGGCGCTGATGTGTATGGTGAAGGGAAGGTGACCTTGCCTACTAGCCTTAGAGGTATATTTAAATTTTTTGACATGTTTAAAACTATTGTTCCTTCAAAATAACCATACATCCTATGAATTTAACTGTCATCGACCAATTAAATGTACTATCTTTACTAGTTATAATGTCCGCGCACGCGCTGGTTTTTTTAAAATTTTTTTGAATGATATATTTTTATTTATTAAAAAACTAATAATTTAATATTTATTTTGTTTGATTTATGATTTTTAATTGTAGTTTTTTATAATTAAAGATAATCATTTAAAAAGTTTAATCCTTGTCAGTTGCATCTTATCTATATTTTTTGTATTTATCTTCTACTTGTATATTATATCAACAAAACGAATTTAAAAACTTATAAATTAAAAAAATAATACTTAAAATATTACCTGATAAGGAAATATTCTTTTTTTTCAAAATGAAAAAGTACCCACTAAGGGTTTTGTTTTATTATATAAAAGATTTGTATGTTTTTAACTTTTAAACTTAATCCTTATGGCTACAAGTAACAAAACTCTTTTAACTAAACTACAATGTAAACTAAAAATAGATACAGTCATTAAATAAAACCTATTATTATAATTCGCCTTTGATGAGGACATGAATTGGGTTGAAAGCTTGTGGAAGACTAAACTAAGCAGCTAAGGCTTACGAAGAAAACTAGACAAAAAAAAAAAAAAAAAAAAAAAAAAAAAAAAAAAAAAAAAAAAAAAAAAAAAAAAAAAAAGACCAAATGTGTCGCATCACTAAGTGATGCACCGCATCTCGGTACTAATAAAGGGCCAAGTGTTTCCGTCAGGCAAGTGCATCGCGTCCACCTTAGTATTGCTTCGTTTTATATGTAAGAATCATTCTGATTTCGATCTTCCCTTCATAGCTGCAAATGTGAACATGGATTCAGTTGGTTTTGGTGAGGTACATGAGGAGTACTCTATAGTTGTAGAAGATGAACGTCGAAATACCCGAGATTCTCTCAATCACGATAAAAAAGCCGTATATGATAACATCACGAGGCATTTGGACGATGATTATCCTTGCGTGTTTTTCATAGATGGTCCCAGAGGTACCGGAAAAACAATTTTATACAAAGCTTTTTCGGGTGCCGCAGCAAATAATATGCAAGGAGGTAGAACAGCTCACTCTCGATTTAAGATTCCCTTCAATCTTAACAATAACTCGTTGTGCAACATCACTAAACAAAGTGGACTTGCTCAACTACTTCGTCTTGCAAAATTAATCATAAAACGGCAAGTTGTGGAAGTGGTATATTTAACAATACAAGACATTACGCAGGTAAGACTTCCATTTGGTGGAAAAATAATTGGCTTTGGGAGGTGACTTTAGATAGGTGTTGTCGGTTCTCAAACGTGGTACCCGAGCGTAAATTGTGGACTCCAATCTAAGAATGTTGCCTCTTTGGGCCGGAATTAAAAGGATATGGTTAACAATAAATATGAGAGCACGAGCTGATCCATGGTTTTCAGATTTTTTGCTACGAGTTGGTAACGGGGTTGAAGAAGCTATTAATGGAAGCAATATACATATAACCGATGACATGGCCATTCCATATATAATGACGGTAACCGAAGAAATAATTTGATCAATTCAATATTTCCTTCTTTGGAAATGAACACACATTCTTCTGAGTATATTATTTCTAGAGCGATTTTGTCAACTAAAACGAGAATGTTGATGAGATTAATGATCAACTCATTGGTAGATTTTACAGGGAGGAGAAAATTTATTATAGTTTTGACGAAGCAGAAGATGGCCAAAAATTTCTATCTAATTGAATTCTTAAACTCTCCTTATGTAAGTGGATTACTTCCCACATTATTTACGATTGAAGATTGGATCCCCGATAATTCTACAACGGAATATCAACCCATCAAATGGATTAAGTAATGGAACAAGATTGATATGCAAAGTTTTCCAACCAAATGTCATTGACGCTGAAAAGCCATTGGTCAACGTGCTGGAAAAAGAGTCTTTTTGACGAGAATACCTTTATGCCAATCTGAGAGAAGAAATGTTCTCGTTTAAACTGAATAGAAAACAATTTCCTATCCGGCTTAGCTTAGCTATGACAATAAATAAAGATCAGGGAAAACATTTCCTAACGTGGGTGTATATCTTTCGGACTCTGTATTCTTGCATAGGCAGCTTTACGTGACGTTGTCGAGAGGGATGTCATATGAGACTACAAAGGTATTGGTCAGGCCTACCAAACATTCCGTCAAGATGGAGTCTACACCTCAAATATGATGTATAAAGAACTCTTAAATGATAAATAATCTACTACGTATGAGATTTCTAATTTGAGTTTATTGACATGCANAAATAAAGATCAGGGAAAACATTTCCTAACGTGGGTGTATATCTTTCGGACTCTGTATTCTTGCATAGGCAGCTTTACGTGACGTTGTCGAGAGGGATGTCATATGAGACTACAAAGGTATTGGTCAGGCCTACCAAACATTCCGTCAAGATGGAGTCTACACCTCAAATATGATGTATAAAGAACTCTTAAATGATAAATAATCTACTACGTATGAGATTTCTAATTTGAGTTTATTGACATGCATTTAGTAATTTTGTATTCAAATGAATAGTCTCCGGATTATTATACTTTTTTTTAACATGAACGAGGGTATTTAAAAATTTATATTTAGTATAGTGTTTTGTTCGAAAAAGATGTTATGTAAAATAAATATTGTCATGAATATACATGTTATTGAACAAAAATTGTTATTCTGCCACTATGCACGGGTTTTCTGCTAGTCTCTCAAAATGTCTTATACAATAATCTCTTGAACCTTGAAAGAATCATCAAAAGTACCAAAGTTGGTTAAAAGTCCACAAACTAACTCAAAAACTAAGGGCGCGTTTAGTAATGGAAAAATTTTCCTAGTTTTCATTTTTCAGTTTTCTGGAGAATGGGGGGAGCTATTCTCTCTCTAGAGAACACTTGAAAACGTGTTTAGATGGAGTTTTCTAAAATGGAAAACCTATGGAGAACTCATAAAGGGAGTTTTCCAAAACTTAGTTATAAACTTGAAAAAAAGCTTTTCCATTTTTCCAAGAAAACTTTTGGAAAAAACTCAATTTGAACGCGTTTTCTATTTTCTTAGGTTTTCTTGAAAAATTTTTCTGGAAAACCTCCTTATTAAACGCGCCCTAAAGAATCGATAATCTTTCGCCAAATTAACTTTAAAATCACCTTCAATTCATTAATTTAATCACAACCCATTTCAAGTCACCATCTTAATTACATTTCCCACTTTTCATCTTCATAAATTATCATGTCGAAAGCAATGTTTTGAAACCCGGGTTTGGGATCGACCCGGCCGAGTCACCGGGTCAACCGGTTCGACCGCCGGGTCAACCCAGTTAGACCCGGTTTTATGCACATTTCCAAAAATCCATTTTCATAATAGCCTAATACTAATCCAAAATGAATGAACCTAAACATCAAAATGAAGTAAATAGCACAAGCTTTCAGTGCCATTTAAAACAAAAAATAACCTTAAGGTTCAAGCACATGGGTCCTAAACTCCTTAATCATGCTACGCGATTTGGATATCAGAACCGAATTCAATCTAATAAGTGGAAACTAATCACAAATATGGGTGAATATACACCATAAGAAAGTCATATCAAACAAAAATAGCACCTTAATAATGGAAAATAAAAAAAATAAAGAGTCAAAAAAAAAATCCAAACCCGGCCGGGTTTCGAAACCCGGGTTGACCCGGGTCACTCAAAACCCGGCGGGTCTAACCGGTTGACCCGGTTTTAGAAACCCGGGTTTTTTTGACCCGCTTTTTGACCGGGTACCGGTCCAACCGGTTGACCCGGCCGGGTCGACCCGGGTTGGAAAACATTGGTCGAAAGAGCTTAATTTGACCCAACAGTTTGATCATTGTAATGATTATAGATATGGTGCACTGAATTTTATGCAAAGTCAAAGTTAGAAAGTCAAACTTATAAAAAGTCAAAGTTGAAGACATTAGAACAACCCCTAGATTTATCTTTAGGATTATCTGGTAGTGATGTAAGGTCCAATAGTAGTAATGACTTTTTGGGTAATTCATTGCCGTTTAATGGCTTTTGCATAATCCTAGTTGTTCCGTGACTCTAAATAGTACTGATACTTGGAATGGCGGTGAGGGGACGAATGGGTCAGTTCATAACCAGTTTAGACCTGGGATGGGGGGGAGGGGGGTTGTTTTTTGAGGGATCCAACATGTCGTTTTTTCCGTCTGAGTTGGTTTCAAGTTCTGAGAGGATGTTCCAAGAGATTGTGTCTGAGTCTATTTTGAAAATGGGCGCAAGTGAGTGGAAAGATGAGTTGGTTAAGTTGCAGCTTAGAACAGAGAGACGAACTGATTTTATCAAATAAAATCTTTTGAAAGCTATTCTTGCCTTTGTTGGACTCAGCCCCGAAAACAAAAAAGTGGTCAATCCTAGCGTAAACTAGCATTTGTAAACTAGAGGTACGTGCATATGAATAAGTCTGTAAGTAATTAATGAGTTTTAGCATTGTTGGGTCTCTAGAGTTTAGTCAGATGATAACAAGTCTGTAAACTAAAGGGATTTAAAAACTCGTTTAAAACCATTACAAAAAAGAAATTTCACATACAATAACAACAATTACAGTAACAAATCGATTAGCTAAATACAGAAACCATCTTTTTCTCTCCTGGCATGACTTTTCTTCCTCCTCCGTGACTTATCACTCATAAACGCCTTCTCTAATTGCTCCACTCTTCTACTCAAGGAATTTATCATCCTCGTTTGCATCTCGTTCCTCTCCGATATCTGTATCATCAGTTTCATCATTTTCGCATTATCACACATCAGTTTCTCCACCATTCCCTTATCACAACACCTTTTGCTAACGTCATCATCACCACCACCACACTCCATTGTTCCTTCCTCAGTTACGCCAACCTCATTTACAACCGTTTCATGATCACAGCAGCTTTTGCTGACATCATCATCACATTTCTTCACCGAACCTTCATCAATTACGCGATTCTCAACAGCTTCTTTCACGTCTTGTTCGTTTTCAACATTGCTGCCGACGTCATCATCACATTCCTTCACTGAATCTTCATTCATAGCCTCATTTACAACCAATTCCTGATCACGATTTTTGTTGCTGACGTCATCATCATCAACATCTTCCTTCACATCTTCTTCATTCACCTTATTCCCAATACTGTTGCAGACATCATCATCGCCATTGCTGACGTCATCATCATGTTCAAGAGTTTGAGCAATAGAATCAACCTTCTCCTGCAACGCAACGGCTTTCTTGGCAACAGACTTCCTGAGGTCCCTAACACCATTCCCAACGCCTCTAACTGAATCAAGCTTAAACAGCAACGACATCAACGTCTCGTTAACTCTCAACCGCTCCTTCGCGTCGCTACGTAGCAGCTTAACAAACACGACGTCGTTTTGAAGCCTTTTTTCGATCTCGTTAACTTCGTTTTTGATAGAAACGATTTTCTTAACAGATTTTCTGACTGTGTGTCCTCTAAAAACCTTTTGGATCTTCAGAGCTGATGAATGTTTTAGTGTGGAGATGTTTGTTTGTGGTTGATGATCAGATGAAACGAAGTGAACCGGGATGGAGACCACTTTTGGTTGCTGAACCGGTACGGACCGGGAGTGGTTCCTGTAATATGGACCGTTCATCATTGAAAATTTGAAAGAAGCTTGTTTTACTAGTAAATTTGCTTTTGTAATTTTTGTGATGTGTTTGTATGGATTTGTGATGGTTTTGGGTGTGTATTTATATGAGGGAGATTTTTGAAGAGGAGTAGGTTCCAGAGGGTTCTGTTATAATTAAAGAAGGGTTGATATTTTAGCTAGTATCTGCGGCGGATTTTTTATCTAGATTGATGTGGAACGTTCTGTAAACGAAGGTCAATGGGTCATTGCTTACGAGAAGAATATAGAACCGTATATTGACCAACGAAAGAATATTAGTTCCATCTTAAAATAGTTGTGTATAACATAATTGTAACAGTTTTTTTTTTTTTTTTTTTTTTTTTTTTTTTTTTTTTTTTTTTTTTTTTTTTTTTTTTTTTTTTTTTTTTTTTTTTTTTTTTTTTTTTTTTTTTATTATTTTTATAACAACGTTTTACTTTACCTAACCACTAGTAATTAATTTTTCTTTTAAAATTTGTAATAGTAACATTAAAAAAGAGTAATATGATAAACTCGATTAAAATTCTCTTTTTAATTTTATTAGTAGACAACTAGTTTGAGACTGTTGGAAATTATGGTTAAATTTTTAGTTTTGAATGACAATTGATGGTCATCATTATACTAATGAGAGTTAAGAAGGTTAATGTTTGGTCAATTGTAACGGTCGAATTAAGTTTGTGTTCATGAGCCATTAGTAGATTTAATTGTGATTGTTTTTTTTCCTCATCTATTTTACCTATAAATGAGAGCTTTTCTCATTTGTCTAAAAAACACCGAAAAAATACATAACTCATCATTCCTCTCTTTTTGTGTTACCATTCATATTTCTTGTATATCCGGTTCGTAATAGAGGGAAGGCACGATTTTGGTTCGCCTTGATAACCCGTTTGTGCTAACGGAGTTATCCGTTGTTGTTGTATCCTGGGAGATAGACGATCATGATTTCTCAGGCACCGTGGAGAGGACGAATCTGTCTTAAGAAAACTGTGAGCATCACAGGCCTTAAAATTTGTTTGTGTTCTTCGGGTCTAAACAATCAAACGGTTTAAGGTACTATTTTCTACACTTTTATATTTTCATGTCATTGTTTGTTTGTCTATAATAGCAATACACATAATGTACAACAGAGACAACTTAAGAAAACATGTACAATAATTTTGAGACGAAGAAAGTATCATGTTTTACATCCTAATTTAACCGGTTGATATCTAATCCCATAAAAGCATCTTTAATGTAAGTTTGGGTTGGTATTTCTTATGGGATATTTGTCCTCCACCTTTCTACGTCACTCTGTTTACAGCAGAACACAGTTTTTTTTTTTTAGTTTTATCAAATCAACATAATAGAGCTTTTCAAAATTCTCAAAATGATTAAAGAGCTCTACAAAGGCAAAAAGGCTGAACTTGCTTTGCTTACTCAAGAACCTCCGTCATCAGACAGCACCAAAATCAAGGACAAGGGTCTAGTTTGTTGAATCTTATGATTGAGATGAAGAAGAGCTGCATGAGAGGGCTGATGATTCATTTCTATGAAGGCATTTATGGCTCTCGCTGAAGATGAGCCCTATGTTGGAAAGAATGATGCCAGATGAGTTCAATGGGTCGATATCACCATTAAGGGAAGGAGCTTCATTTGAAAGCCGGTGAGATGATAGGGAAACTTGATAATGAAGTGATGTCGTCCTCATGCTTCAGTTTTTCAACTGTAAGTTTCTTGATGTTTTCTTGTGTACTTAGCAAGTAAGCAGAACTATTCGAACACCCAAATCTCGAAAGCTAATGTGCCTAAAATAAGCAGGGAAACAGATAAATATTTAAATGAGCAATCCCAAACACCTCTAATACCTAAGGTTAATTCTCCTTAAAAAACTTAACAATTTGCATTATGATGTGTAGACACAGATGATACATCCAAATTTCCCACATCTAATCTTCCACCCACGGTTGTGCCGATACCAAAACCGCAAAGTCAACCAAAACACTCTTCTACACTTCAGGAAAATTAGGATGAATGGTCAGTAAAGTCAACCAAAACAGACAATTATGACAGCGTGGAGAGCCTCGCGAAGTAAAAGAAGGCGAAGCAAAATGTACCAGAACAAGGCTGATGAAGCAAGAAAAAAAAGCAGAGGGGTATAAACGGATGATTAAAGTAAATATCAAGAGGTTGGACAAAGAATACACAGCAAAGATCGTGAAGTTGTGTCTGAGTAAATCAGTGGAACATAAGAAGCAGAAAGTTGATGAGTTTAAGGTTGTTGAAAATGGTCATATCTAGTATTACAAGATGAAGATGAGAATGCAAGCAGAGATTGCTTGTTTACTGCAGAGAATGTGGAATACTGAAATGCAGCGGTGTAATACTGTAATTAGTAATTTGTAAGTAGATTTATCTGATTAATATTTGCAAATTGATTTTTCTTTTTGTATTAAATTGTCATTTTATATATATTTTTTAATAGTATTAACTTGTGAGCAGATTTGTGAAACATAATCTAGAGATTCAACAATGCATTTTATGATTCTATCATTCGATGATTGACCCCATAAATATCAAATACGCAAATCCATAAACATTTGTCTAAATGAAAAGAAATCAGGACACATAATGAAAAATTGCATAAAACAGTAATCAACTTTAATCGCTACTTTGTTGTGGATATCTGATTTTTTTATTTGTTATGACTATCCATATTAGCTAGTTTATCAAAGCTGGTTACTCTTCTATGCAATCAACACAAGTTACAGTAAACTATTTCCTTCTTAGAGGAAAGACTACAGAGAGACCAACAGCTACCCCGAAAAGTAGTATTAGTAATCCTATGAAGTTGATCAGAAGCGCTTCTTGACCTTTCCCCAAGTGTTGAAACATGAATTTCTCTGTTATTCCAGTCTCAACACTCACTATGGCCATGAAAAATATGATCACGCCAAATAAAATGTGCCACGGAGCGACTCTTGCCCTTGTTGCTGGCTCAGCACCAGGGAACAAAAAAGTGGTCAATCCTACTATAAACTAGCATTTGTAAACTTGTGTTAGTACAAGGTGGTATATAATGAATAACTTTAGGACTAAAGTAGAGAAAGCTTACTTGAAGGCCGAATAAGCAAATGGTGGACAAACCGATCCACGAATGTAAAGTGTTCATATGTGAGATTTGTATTTCATCATGAAACTTGAAGACTGCATAAATCCCCAAAATACCAGTGACAAGCGCAATCAAATGGTATACTAGGTGAATTATTTTGAGGGATGGTCTTGTTGCAGGGATCGCCTTGTACGTGAGTATTGCTGATTCAAAGTAGTGCGCATTAACTCGTAAGTTTTACCCAGCATTCAAATTTGGGTTGAAATTTACTTCTTTTTTAAAAGTCCTAATATTCTAGGAATGACAGTATTAACTTCTTTAAAAGGTGCAGAGGTTTAAATTATGAATAAGTCTTAAACAATTAAAAGTTCAGCATCTACGATAGTTATGTAAACTATTCTTACCTTCCCCTGAAAAAATAACGAATCCAAGCACCGTAAGAAGTGGATGCAACTGCAAATTAAAATAACAAAAGCTACTTAAACTAGACAAAATTAAAAACACATCTAAAGACAGACATCAAGTTCAATATGTTTTATCATGTAAGATAAAAAGTATTATGTAACACACATTTTCTCCTAGTAATTATACCCTGCCTGGTGATAATTCCAAGGTAACAATAAACTTATTCATAGGACTTACATTGAAAATCTTGATTTTCNAAAGTTGAAACAATTTCTTTTTTGTAATGTCACACAAAAATTGCATGCCTTCTTATTAGACGGTGAAATTACTTGTTTATCGATCGCTATATATAAAATGTATCGATCTTGTAACACGAAATCAAAAGTAAGAGCATGAAACAATTGTAGGTTTGAGAAGAACATAGTAAATTACTTCTGAAATGATGTAACTTTTGTTGTCAGTTTATTGAGGTGTTCACAAGACATAATTTTCTTACCTTCCCCTGAAAAAACAATGAATCCAACCACCATGAGAAGTGGATGCAACTGCAAGTCAAAACAATACAAACTGCAATTAGATAGTGCAACAAGCCAACAACTAATCAAAACCTTGAACACATCAACTCAAACCTATAAATATAGATCAATTTCAACGTAAAACATTACAAAAACAAATAATGTAAAACACGATTCAACGTATTCCTGTTAACATTACATGTTGTCCAGCAATAAGTTCAATGGTGACATTAAAAGGAAAACTTACATTGAAGATCTTCATTTTATCATCTGATGTTAACGCAAAACCACCTCTGAGCTTAATGAGCCAATACAACAGAAGGGTAGTAATCGATATTACTATTAATTGTGTGAATATGGTCACCGTGATCTGATTTTTAGCCATGACACAAACGTAAAACGTGAGGTTTCTGAACCACAAATCACCTTGTAAAATATGTCTTGAATACCCACGTACAAAATACAAATAATGAAGAATATATTGCTTTCATCTATCAGAAACGGAGAGTGAAAGGAACAAGAGGACAATGCGATTTCGAGAAAGCTTGTGAAGATTGGCTAATTTTAAGGTTTGGTATATAGCATGAAGATAGATTGTTGGAAGTTTTGTTTTGTCAGAATTATGTTTATATTTAGCAAGGTAACAAGCCTACGAAATAAGAATAAATACTATTTTTTGGAAATGACAAGCTTTAGACATTTATTTATAACAAATTTCACAAATCCTAAGACAGTTGTGGAACCAAATGGAAGCTTATCATCCATTCACAATTCGTCACCTTATCCCAAATTTCAGAAACAATTGTTTGGTCTGTCAATGGACCGAGAGAATGGAGAAGGTTTGTATGTGCGCTTTTTGTTTTAATTTATTTTTGTGGGGTTGGTTGACCAAAAAGCTTTGTCACATCAGCGCCTACTCAGCTTTATCTCTCCTAGACGAAACACTCGTAGTATGGAGACTGCGGTCATAACCAAAAAAAAGAATTAAAAAAATAATAATAATAATAATAAATAAAAAAATAAAAATAAAATAAAAAAAAAAAAAAAAAAAAAAAAAAAAAAAAAAAAAAAAT
>LBNU01032709.1:16928-32715 GCA_014162995.1 Artemisia annua
TTTTTTTAAAATTGGTTTTTTTTTTTTTTTTTTTTTTTTTTTTTTTTTTTTTTTTTTTTTTTTTTTTTTTTTTTTTTTTAATTTTTAGATAAGCACAAGCAGATAATCAACTATAACAAAACATAATACCCTGTAATCTGATAAGTAACTGTTTGAGTGTTTGGTTATCTTGCTTATTTAACGATTTAAGAGGTAAAATAATCAGAATTAGGTATAAGCTGTTTGAGCAAGCAACTTTTAAAATGCTTATTTCTCCCTAAAGTATAAACATTTAGCTTCTTTCCAAACACTCAACACTGCTTATCTGTTGTAATTAAAACGCAATAAGTAGATAAACTTTCAATTAGAAATCCCAAACACCCCCGTAGCTAATAATCAATTACCTACGTTATACATGGTTGAGAAAACTTATCGAGTGCACTGTGCATATAATCAATTACCATAAAGTTTGGAATAGTCGTAGTGCATTGTTTAGGTTTTAAATGAATAAACTATGACTGTAACTTCGCCTGTCTTACTAACATATATGCTACATAAAAAAAAGACCATTATGCTGTCTTATTGAAACGTGGCACATCGCCTCAGAACAGTTGATAAGTGTAGCCTAGTTGTGCTTTTTATGTTACTATATTTAGGATTCATAAAATTATCTGCCTTCAGTATTTTTTGCTAGCTTAGAGACAAGTCCGTGACATTAGGCTTATGATATATATTAGAAGACAGGTTGGGTGTAACAGAAAATGGCTAAAATCGAGCTTTAACAATATTTATTTGTTGACCAGAAGACACTATAGTCAAGTATATTCCATATAAAAC
The DNA here is from genome assembly GCA_014162995.1 of Artemisia annua. Lineage (NCBI taxonomy): Eukaryota > Viridiplantae > Streptophyta > Magnoliopsida > Asterales > Asteraceae > Artemisia > Artemisia annua. The sequence continues at coordinate 17,745 of LBNU01032709.1, forward strand.
CAAAGGTTTTAGTTCAGGATTTCAAAAGTGTGGCTAGCACAAAAGTTCTGTCTTATGTCTTCAATTGAGTTTCATGAAAAATTGAAAATAAATGCTTGTGGTATAGAAAAGAAAAAAGTGGCAAGGCAATAGTTGAACTGAGGGTGATGAATTGGGTTCCTCTAATATACAAACTGCCAGCTAGCCTACAAATCAACTATAGTCGAATCAAAAACATAGAGTTTGTGGTTTGTACAATCGTTTTCGATTTCACGACCCACAGAGAATATTAGGAATCCTGTATTTATGGATGAGGGACTCTACTCTTCTTTTTATCTTTTATTCTACTTAGTGCAAGTCCATGCTCTGTGAAAGGTGCCGTTGGGTTTGTACACTTCCGTATTTCATTTTCATTAATTACAACTTTAGTAGCTTAACTGCTCTTCCATAAATTTGGAGGCGTGACAGCCTAAATAGCTTTTACGCACAAACAACATTGTTGGTTAAGATTTGTCACTGTGCTTTCACTAGTTGCACATTCCAACTGATATCCACATCGTAGAATATCTTTCACAAGTCTTAATGCGTAAATTTTATAGAATGAACAATAATTGGGTTCTTGATTCCCTTGTTTGGATATGATTGATAGAGGGAATGAGAACCATTCAGGTAGAGCAGCCAATGTCAGTGCCTAATAAGATACTCCTAAGGAGTGAAAGAAGCACAGCCATACAATTGATTGAGGGACTTAAAGTGCCATAGAGATCTACACTCACTTGGCCATTATTTTCACAGCATTCATAGTCATAACTAGTCTACTTGCAGATTCTTTGTATGGATAAGCTAAAGATAAAAGTGATTGTCTAAGTTCTGTACTTTCACTTTTTTTCCCCAATATAGGAACTTTAATAATTTACGCGCAATGTGGGTCGCTAAACTTAGTTTTTCCTGTTAAATAGGTCACTTTAGTGACCGATAGGGACGAATAAAACTTTGCAACTAATACATCTCAAGTGACCTTTTTAACAGGATAAAAATATGAGTGACCCTCAGTGCATGCAGAGTAGTACTTTTGTATACTGATATTGGGGAAAGAAAAAGGGAATGTAAAGAACTAATAGAGTCAATTAATCAATAAGTTAACAAAATGCATTTGTGTCCTACATCTTTGTGATGAAACAAGAAAAAAAAAAAGTGCTCTAAACATCTCTCTTTGATAAACTATCAGGCTATGTTTAAACATAGTTTAAGGTCCTAAAGGATGCAAGTTGTCAAGCAGAGGAAAATAATGAAAGGGATTGAATATATAAATAAGAATGATACGAGTAACTTCGAGGGATTAATATCTCAACAATAACAAAATAGTTCTCAAACGATACTATTGGCACCCAATTATCCACTGTTGACTTGGTTAATTTGTTGCTAAAATGATCAACACTGACAATGGTTTTTCACATTCCCTTGTTTATACACTTTCTTGTCATCTAGTACCTTTACATTCTGGCACCTTAAACATCCTCTTACTTACTTACATGATCATACCAATGCAAGTTTTCTTTCAAGTCTTCATTTTCTGACCCATCTTTAGAATCTGATACTCAACAAAGGTTCTTGCTTTAAATATTATTTTAATTTTTTCACATGGCTCAACAACGTTAATTCATAGTTTACTTAAGAAACAGTTCCCTTCCGATATAAGATCCGAAACCAAGCTCCATCGAGACTGAAATATGTAAGTTGGAAATTGGCGACTTAGGTAATGGGCCAAAACAGTTTGAGCTGATCCACCTACACTTTTATTCAAAAAGGAAACTGTTTTATGATTAATCAACATGATTTATTTTTTCTTTTTTTTTTTTGAACTTAATCAACATGATTTAGAAACCTACTTATTACAATAATGATCCACTCAGTTTTGATCCAAACAATTTACGAGGTTATAAACAGTTGTTGTGTATATACCCGGTAGACATTTAAAACATTTGACCTGTTTCCTTTTTAGCTAATTCAATCCGTTTGACCGGTTAGCAATAAAATATTACTTTAATTGAGCTTTTATCCTAACTAATTTAATTTGTTCTCACATAAATTGTTGAAATTGCTATTGTGGAATAACCGTGATAATTATATCCCACTCACTAGGTAAAAAGTATGAATGTGTGAGCAACACAAGTATACCTCATACTAGCTTATTGAAAATTAGACAACATGAAAGTGGACAAGTGAATGTAACACCACAAATTATATTTGTTAGTTAATTTCATAAATGGTCCCTCTGGTCTGTCGGGTTTAACGGAAATAGTCCTAAACATTTTTTTAACGGATAGTCTCCCTGTGGTTCTGACCCGTATCGGGTTTGGTCCCTTGACCACTATTTCCGTTAGTTTGACCGTCAAGTGGAATTGAAATGACATAAATACCCTTCAAAGCAAGGTCCCTGTGGTTTGTGGTCTATAACGAATTTAGTCCCTAATTTCTTTTATTATGTTTTCGTCCGTTTTTCTTACGTTTTCATCCGTTTTTATACATTTTCGCCCCTTTTTCTTACGTTTTCTTCAGTTGTCATACGTTTTCGTCCATTTTTCTTACATTTTTCTATGTTTTATCGATTTTCATCCGTGTTTATCCGTTGTCATCTGTGTTTATACGTTTTCGTCTGTTTTTATACGTTTTCATCCGTTGTTGTACGTTTTCACCCGTTTTCATACGTTTTCCTACGTTTCGATCTATTTTTATACTTTTTCGCCCGTTTTTTACGTTTAATCCGTTTTTATAAGTTTTCGTCCACTTTTCTTACTTTTTCGTCCATTTTCTTACGTTTTTATCCGTTTTTATACGTCGTCTCCATTTTTGTTCATTTTCATCTGATTTTATATGTTTTTGTCCGTTTTTCTTATGTTTTCGCTCGTTTTATCTCGTTTTATACGTTTTCGTCCGTTTTTAATGTTTTTATCCATTTTGTACGTTTTCGTCCGTTTTATACGTTTTCGTCTGTTCTTATCTTTTTGTCCATTTTTATATGTTTTCGCTCGTTTTCTTAAGTTTTCATATGTTTTCTTACGTTTTTATTTGTTTTCATCCATTTCTATATGTTTTCTTACGTTTTCGCCCGTTTTTATATGTTTTCGCCCAATTTTATATGTTTCTGTCTGTATAAAAACGGACAAAAGCGTAAGAAAAATGGACGAAAACGGACAAAAACATATAAAAACGGCTAAAAACGTATAAAAACGGACGATGACGTAAGAAAAATGGACAAAAACGTATAAAAACGGATGAAAACGCTAAAACAGATGAAAACGTATAAAAACATATGAAAACGGATAAAAACGTAAGAAAAGTGGACGAAAACGTAAGAAAAACGGACGAAAACGTATAAAAATGGATAAAAACGGGTGAAAACGTAAGAAAAATAGATGAAAACATATCAAAATGGATCTAACGTATGAAAAACGGACGGCGACGTATAAAAACATATAAGAATGTAAGAAAAATGGACGAAAACATAAGAAAAACGGACAAAAACGTATAAAAACGAATGAAAATGTTTAAAAATGGATGAAAATATTTAAAAATGGGCGAAAACGTATTAAAATGGATGAAAACGGATAAAAATGTAGGAAAACAGACGAAAACGTATAAAAACGGATGAAAACGGATAAACACGGATGAAAACGGATAAGAACGTAAGAAAAATGGACGAAAACGTATTAAACGAATGACAACGGATGAAAATGTATTAAAATGGATAAAAACGTAAGAAATATGGACGAAAATGTATAAAAACGGACGAAAACATAATAAAAAACTAGGGACTAAATTCGTTATAGCCCACAAACCACAGGGACCTTGCTTTTAAGGGTATTTATGTCATTTTAGTTCCACTAGACTGTCAAAATAATGGAAATAGTGGTCAAGGGACCAAACCCGATACGGGTCAGAACCACAGGGAGAGGATCCGTTAAAAACAAGATTAGGATTAACTCTATTTGTAATAGAAACATATTTACAAAACTAGAAACCTACTAGTACCAAAGAAACAAAGAGAGCTAATACACTACAAGATACTTGTGTGTGTTTTTGGTGTGAATGAAACATATGCCAAGCCTCCTATTTATAGGATAAAAATACCAGCTTACTGAAAGTTAGACAACATGAAAGTGAACAAGAGAATGTAACACCACAACTTATATAGTATTTGTTATAATAGAAACATATTACAAAACTAGAAACCTACTAGTACCGAAGAAACAAAGAGAGCTAATACAACTACAAGATACTTATGTGTGTTTTTGATGTGAATGAAATATATGCCAAGCCTATTTATTGGATAGAAATACCACATCAAGTAGTAAGCAAATTGGTAAGTTGCATATCTACTAGCTTAGATTCTTATCACAAAGTAGGACCCACCCATTTGAGCCAATAATTCACAATCTCCACCTTGGCGAAAATCAAGTCTTCAACCATCATTGGTAGAGTCTTTAAACCAATCTTCAGGCTTTCACAATATTGATCAAGCCCAAACAGTAACTACTGAATTTCATCCTAGCTACTATTTTAGTCAGCATATCTGCGGGATTCTTAGAAGTATGGATCTTCTGGATTATGTCTCCACCTTCTTCGAGTATCCATATATGAAACGATACCAAACATCAGTGTGCTTCGTTCTTGCATGATAAACTTGATTCTTCGCTAGAGTGGCAAATTTCTGTTTGATTCCAAGTTCACCGAGCAACCCTTGAAGCCAAATTGCTTCCTTTACAGCCTCTGCGTTTGTAGTCGCCATCTGTTTCCGTAGTTGACAAAGAAGCAGTTGACTTTAAGGTAGACTTCCAACTACCTGGTGCTTTTGCTAGAGTAAAAGCATAGTCTGTCATAGATCTTCGCTTGTCTAAATCTTTGGCATAGTCTGAATCACAGTATCCTTCTACCCACTGACTATTTCCATGTTCGAATAGTAACCCTACATTGACCGTGTTACGGATATACCGTAATCTCCATTTAACCACTTGTCAATGTCCTTTCCAAAGGTTATGCATATACTTGATCACCATCCCAATAGCATGACTAATGTCTGGTCGAGTACATATCATCGCATACATTAGGCTACCTACAACATTGGCATAAGGTACTTTTTCCATGTAAGCCCTCTCTGCATCATCTTTGCATCATCGTGTTATATATGTATGACCCTATGGTCTCATATTAATGGCAATCTTAATTAATTATGTTATATCATGCACATAAATAAACAAACTCCCACTCGGGTAGACATATGACTTCTTAATAATTTATACCGACAAGCAGCTGTCTAGCAACGTTTCTACTACTTACATCCACAATATACAAGTATTTGTTTCTTGTGAAAATGAACATCATTACTTGTTAATGATCTTATGGATAGTAAGTCAGTCATCCCTTTGTTCAATACTTGTTGACATGGAAATGGATTAAATCTTCCGTATGTCAATGTTTTGTTTCTTGATCTCGAAATCATGTGATTACCAATGATAAACTGTCACAAGTCAGTTCTCATCAGTGTGTAAGGCCTTGCAAATATCCAATCATCTCATCGAGTGGCCACTAAAGTATTAACGCTTCAAAAGAGGAACACATTCTTTTAACTACCTCATAATGTGCACTTCATAATACTTGAAATGAACTTTTATGGCTACCATTTACGGATAGTGGTTTGGACAAATCAAGGCAAAACTCAGCACACACCAATTTAGCGTATTGCAAGTCTAAGGATACACTACAAGATAAATGTGTGTGTTTTTGGTGTGAATGAAACATATGCCAAGCCTCCTAATTATAGGATAAAAATACGACAAGTAGTAATCAAATTGACAAGTTGCATACTTACTTGCTTATATTCTTATCACAAAGTAGGACCCGCCCATTTGAGCTAATAATTCACAATTGCACCCTTTCCAGAAAAATAGAAAATCTCTACTACTTATAATGTATGCATATTACATTCCTTAAACTTAAAATACTTAAAATTTTGAGTAATGTCAATTGCTTATAATACCCCTTAAACTTAAATGCTTAAATGACAAGTTTTACTATTTTACTTTCCATTTCAAAACAAGTTACACAGTTGCTCTATTAATAACAATCTCTACTACTTTTAAAATGTCAACTTTTTAAATGACAGGTTCTTAATATTGCGAATCTCTACGTGTTTATCAATTTAAAAGTAAAAACACACAGGGTTGCTCTATCTATACCACATATCAAAAGTGAACAATTTTCCTTAGAACTTAAAAAGCTTAAAAATGAGCAATGTGTTATACCTAAAATACCCTTTTATTATTACCTCTTACAAAAAATAGTTTGACTTGTTTTTTAATATGTTACCTTATAACTATCATTAACAAGTTTATCAATCACATTTAATACATACTATGTATATTTATCATTTCAACTATATATATAACACATCATTTGTAGAAAAGTTAGAAATCTATTTTTTTAGAAGACAATAAATGTTTCAGCTAATTGTTTTCATGTTTCATTTTAAGTTGGAATTATTGTACGTTAAGAGAAATTCAATTACATTTTGATTATCGGGTTATTAGCACCAAACGGCATCATACTTGCCACTTTTTTTCATTGTGTGTAGCGTCCTTTTTTTTCCCGAACTTGACACCAACCTTTTGAATTTGTGCTATTTTGTGTACTTTGTAACCATTTTACCCTTACTTTTTTCAAATTTGAAGGGTAAATGGTCATTTTATATGACAGAATAGTCACAAAGTACAAACAATAGCACGAATTCAAAAGGTTGGTGCCAAAATTGAAAAAAAAGAACGATGCACACAATGACAAAAAGTGGCAAGTATGATGCCTTTTCGTGCTAATAACCATTGATTATTTTAGGTTGTACGCATAAACGTTACCCGAAACACTCAACCAAACTATATAATTATAATTATTTGCTGCTATAAAGTCCCGTCGCTATGCACGGTACTCGTCTAGTAGATAAAAAATAGAAATGGTTCTTTTATCCTGACTAATTTATGCTCCTTGAACCTTCGGAACTTTTGAATTTTAATGACATATATTGACAAGTAGATCCACATATGCTACAACTAAAGATTTGTCCACACAATAAAAGGACAACTGCAACGTGTTTAGATTTTAGAATAACACAGAATAACTTTTCTTACATTCATGGCTATTTTTATCTGTTTCCTGTATGGAACAGCGCATTACCGGAGATCTACTCTAGTGGTGCTAAAAATTAAATTTGGCTTCGATACTTGTGGTGATTTAGGTAAAGTAAAAGGTAGTGGATAGCCAATGGTAGTACTGAAGTAGATCCTTTCCCTTACGAAGTGTGGTCCAGTGCAACTTTCATCTAAACACTAGGCCAAGATTTTGTTTCACTCATACCGTAAATGAGAAAAAGCGTAAAATATAGACAGATGGACTCTAGAGATAACCCATATCTTTATTCCAACTCCTGGTGGTGTATATCTTTTCTGATTTGGGAGATCAAAAGTGCAACAAAACACACACCACTATCATATTTGCTTCCTTTTAGCCATCAATTTACTGTATATTATGTGGAGCTAGATTAAATACTTCTATCTATATAGTTCTTCTTTTTAGCTAAAAAATAATAAATAAATAGAAGTTATAACTAACATGAAGATGTGTAATCCAGTTATCATTTCCTTTTATAGGGTTGTTTTTACCTTAACCACAGAACTACACAGTCATGTCAGCACATTTTTCTATCTAAGTTAGAAGCTCCATATTTGCTCTTCTTATAAGGTTTTAAGCAAAGGAAGCATAATTTTATGCATACATGGAAAACATAATAAAGTAACGTCCTATACCTCTGATTACTTTGCATACCCCAAAAAGGGTAACTTACTTACAAAACTTTTGCTTAAAGGTAACCAGCTTTCAAAAGTGTTGGTTTAGGATAATATAAACTCACATGCTAAGTTTTTTCATGACTAATCAGGATGTGGCATTTTGAAACCGTTTACTTACAAGATTACCCTTAATCGAACGTTTGAAACTTTGTTACCCCAATCTGGGGCTAAACACAGTTCGTGACAACAAAGAGTGTCAGACTAAATTATGCTCCTTAACCCACATTTATTGAGGCATATCTTGATAAGTTATTTGCTAATTTCTATCATATGCTAAATTTAATACTCATGATGGATACCTTTTGATTTAGAATCAATTTGTTTCATATGAGTATATGGGTTGAGGAGATCTACACTAACAATCAATTGAGAACGAATGAGAGTGCCGAATTAGATCCCCAAAGGAAGTGAAAAAGTGAAGGGAAGATTGGACCATCAAAAAGGGTAAAAGCACAGCCACATAACATTTTTAATGGGTCTGCGAGCGCTTTGTTTATCACTTTTTATACATCACACTACAGCATCATTTCATCATATCCTCTCTGCACATTCTTTGTGGGGTGCATCATGTACACTTTATGCACTTTTTCCTTACGTGTGGAAAAGTGAAGATAATATCCGAGACTTTAATCTCAAATAGTTGAGAGGCCATATATGGTAAAAGTTTCACAGTGGTAGTCTTCCTTTCACAATAACTATGAAATTCTAAATTTGGAAGTTGTTTCAGTGAACTTGAATGCTTTAACATACAATTTCATATCCAGAAAGATGATACTTTGATTTACAGGGAAAACTGAACCTATTTATGTGAAAGTGGTCAATCATGTGGCTACATTGGATAAAACCATAAAATTCAAAGTTAAGCTAGAAAAGGAAACACACTAGACGTGTTAAAAATCGCCCAAAGTATAGTCAAGTGCTCACCTCCTAAAATTATATTTTTGAAAAATAATTTTATAATCGTATTTGGTATGGTAGGTATTTATAGAAAAATTAACACAATGGAAAATAGTTCTTGGGGATCAACTCAACCCAATCCAACACATTCTGACTCACCCTAAAAGTTTGCCAATAATGACCTGGACCCATATAACACATTACCGATTCTGCCCCTTTTACTTCCTACTGTTTGATTCTAGATATTGTAAAAACTAAAGTTTTAACCTGTAAGAGTCTATTTTTTAGAGGATAAACAGTTATAAAAAAACAAGTCCTCATAGTATGGATCATATCTTCATATCTTGTTCCATGGTAGATGCAATACGTAAAAAAACAATATTTTTAGGTTTTTTGTACTAGCAATAGTGTAGAAAGATGATAAACGTTACTCCTCTATTACAAAGAAAGACACCTAGATTGCCCATGTTCAAATAAACAAATAATTTGATAAATACATCTAACTTTGTTACAAATAAGCTGAATAACATATTTTGTTGTTTATAAAAAATTGGTATTTGACCATCAAGGTAAATTCCATCTTTAGTTTCAAACAGGATTGAAGAGATGCAGGAAAAACTTTCTTTGTAAAGTACAGGAGTTATAACATCTTTCTTATTAGCCCCAATAATAGAGAATCTTATCTTGCTTGGATGTTAACGTCCCTGTGAGAAATAGCATTGGATAGTCCCCACTTCGGGAACCATGAGTAAATGCAAGCTTAATTACGTATGCTTCTACTTTTTTTAATAGTTATTTACCTTGTAATTCTGTAAATGTGGTCCCTTGTTCCAAACGGGAGGTACACTTTCATTCAGACTATTCCTTTTTTCTTATTAAAAAAAAAGTGCATTTTCAGTTTCCTAGTATTAGGTGACATGGTTACTCGTGAGGACAAGCGTACTCCTTGTGATTTGAAGGTCCCTATATGTTGTTAGCATTTGATCATTTAGGATCACTTGCAGCCTGTTCACTTTTGTACCAAGTTTAGAAGTTACCCATTTGACCCATTAGAGGTCAAGTATAAAATGAACAACTCATTTTCTAGGGGAATGTTAAAAAGTTGCCACCTTTTATCACAATCAATCCAGCACATTACTAATTTGATATCATAACGGAACTTCAATAAGGTACCAACACAATCTATCTACTTGAGAAAGTTAAAACATTGCTTTTGCAACATGCACTTACGCATTGCGCTATCTTATTTCATATTTACAGCGGTTCACTAAACCAGCTGTCTATGTCATCAGCAAATAACAACATATCACTGAGCATCTGTCTGAGAACTCCTTGCAAACCTGCCCCTAATTCGAGGTCGTGTCTGTGCGTATGTTTTCCGTGAAGAGTATTTTATTTTCTTTTCGTATTTCCTTGCTTTCTTTTTCTCAAAATAACGTAGTATTCTATCTTGCCTGCTCATAGGAGGTAATTTAGATGCCTTTTTTGAATCATCTCTTGAAATTAGATGTTGTGTCCCTTCAGAGGATATGCTTGTTGAGTTTGATTGGCTTCCAAGTGCTTCTTCCATCAAATTTCTATGATGAAAAGGTAGAAAAGAGAGATGGTTTTGTTCCCATTCTTGTGGCATATTCATGGTGTTTGAGAAGCTGCCACTTTTTGCCTCTGGTACAATGCCATCATCCGTTGGTGGGAGAGATGCCTAAGGATTAATATATGTAAATTAAGAAATTTAGAAAGAATATAAGTAAGCCAAAAAAATTATCTGAGTAACCAGGAATTATAAACAGTGAAGTAGGTGCTCACATATCTGTACATCATAGGAAAAATCCAGATCTGTGTAGTGGTTATTGAACTAATTACAAAGACTTGTTTCATGAAGATCTTTAAAGTGTTATATTTTTCTTTCACATGCATGGCTATAATCTCGTATCATTGGAGTGAAAATCAAGAGGAAATCCTCATGGATCTCTAGAATGATAGAATCTTATGATAAGAAGCCTTTCATGTAAAGGGCAAATTAGTACATACCTCGACGACAAGTGCTTTATGTCATGTGATATGCTCATGATAGACGGGAAAAACTTTTTTTCCTTTTACATGCCGAATGGAAATTTATCTAATGATACAAGGCTTATTCACATAAGCCCTTCATAGAAAAATAGAAAGGCTGTTACTTTTAGAACATCCCTGGCATAAAGTACACCAAGAAATTTGAAATTAAGCCAAAAAGGGATCAAGGGACCATTGGATAAAGTAAAAAAGTGAAAAAAGAACTCCTTAGATATGATATCTTAGAGATGAAAGTCAGAATATAATGAGTCAGCTTACGGAATTTTCAGAAGCAAAACAGCAATAACAACACGGAAGCTTACAGTAAAAAAATCCGCTGGTGTGTTATTGTAGATGGTTCTTGAAAAATCATTTTGAATTCCTTGAGAGAATTTTAATATTTGTTCTTGCTCTTCCCTTGAAGAAGATTGGACCGGAAACATACCGTAATTTCCATTGTAATTTACTTCAATACCCTGAGGCTGCATCTGACTAAACTGACCCTGGTACTGATTTCCAGCCCATGGGCTGTAACTTCTAAAACTCATACACCCATCAATCTGGTGCGATGATAAACCGGTTAAATTTTCACCATTATAAGGATTGGGAAGCAACCAAGAATCAATTTCATTCGTAGCTATTTGCTCACCAACTTCCTGATTATTTTCTACGTGAAATAGAGGATTAACAGGATTGCTAACTTGGGAGTAGCTTGAGATGGGATTTTGAGGGGCGCCTTGGTAATATGGCAGTGCATTATTGTATGATTGGGTCATTGGGTTGGAAACATAGAAGCTTGCATGGCAGTTGGTACATAAACAAGGTGTTGTAGCAGTATGGCAATATGGTGTATAGCACATACAACACCTATTAGAACCAAGACCATAAGTACTTGAATTATGACTCCACATTTTATTTAATCGTTTTAGCAAGTACTTGATCATTTCCTATGTTCAAGTCTTTATATATGCATGTAATTTATGTGCTAGAGGGCGAATATGAGAAAAGTGAAGGATTGTGAGTGGCTGAGGAAGCTACTAAATCACCTTGTGGCTAGAGAGTAATTCAAGGGGAACGTAGATGCTTCCATGGGACCCATCATTTGCTTATTTGGCTCTAATTTTTCAAGTTGTGTCTCGTGCGCGCGTGTGAGCGATGGTGAATAATGTTCCTTGTTTAAAAAGTATTTTGCTGTGAAGGGTATATGCCTTATTTGTTCATTAGTTATTTGCAGTTCATTTTTTCTAGCAGAAACTTGCTATTGAAACCTTGCATGTAGGATGTTTTCCTTTGACATCACTAAATTAGTGTTGTCAAAAGACTTGCTGTGTAATATAATATAGATTTTGACTTTGATTATTCTCTTTTTTAGAAATCATTAGCATATTATGTGTGGATGGATTGATTGTAGTTGAATACACTCTAGTCATTTCAGGTCATTACCATATTATATGTGCATGAATTGATTGTGGTTGAATATACTTCAGTTATTTCAGGTCGAAGATATTGATCATTTTTAACATCATTTGGAATTTCATGCTCAAGTAATTCTTACAATAATCATGTTCATTTTATTTATTTATTTATTTTTGTAGAACGGCAACTAACCATCTCACAATAAACTATAGACTATCTCACATGTCCTAAGCAGGAATTGAACTCACAATCATGTTCATTATGTCACCTTAAGTCCATGTAAGTCCTCATATCAACATTATCCATGCGCACAATAATTTGCACATTTATCAGGTTGCTAACTCTGTTATGGGAGTGGATCAATTGTATTTAAATATACATTTATCATTTCAGGTCGAAGACATTGAAGGTGTTCGACATTATCTGGAAATTTCATGCTCCAGTGATTTGCACAATAATCACGTTCATTATGTCGAGTTAAATGACTAAATCCATGCAAGTCCCACCTCTCTTTTGGTTGAAAGACATATTAAACATGTCCATAAGTAGATCAGGTTGATAACTGTGTAATGGGAAGTGTCGAATTAAATGCTCCAAGTTCTGTACACTAATTGTTCCTTTTAAGTATCTGGATTTCCTATATTAGTGTTGTAAATAGCCATGCTTTTCACTTTAGATTGAAAGTATTTACATATTGTTTGATATAAATTGTACATATTGAGATGTTTGGGTATTCATATTTTTTGTTAGTGTTATTAAATTGCAAAAATCAGTAGTTTAGAAATAACAGCACAGTTCGACAACATTTAAACCAGTATTGAACCGTCTGACCAGTAACCTCTCCAGGTCAATTGACAGTTTAATCATTGGACCGCCTTATGTGTATATCGGTGATAAAGTAAAACTTTAAACAGCAATTCATCAGCAAATGTAGACATTTTGAATGAATGATGAAGTTGGTTTTCAAGCGAAATTGAGTCTGAAGTGGACCATGTAAAAAAATAATAATAATAAAAATAAATAAAATAAATAAAATAAAATAAAATGAAAAAGAAGAAGAAAAAGAAGAAGGATGCAACCTATAAAAAGAAGGGTAAAAAGGTACAGAATGAGAGTATTATGCAAGAAAGAACAAGTTGACCAGACCATCACCAAGTGCCAAGGCAGATGTATGTCCATATGTATGCTTCTTTATAAGGAATAAAACCTCATATTATTTATGTCCATAACAATCACAAACATATAACTCATGTTTCCAATCTAATCGATACATTTATCAAGCTAACAATAGCAGATGTATGTAACTGCAATCATAATGAAAAAAAGCCTTTATATAAACTGTCATCTAGAAACCTAAGTGTAGTTTACTGAGAGAACTTTGCGATCAACTTGTTGACATGAATGATGATGTCATCTATACGTGGTCGAACTGTGGCTTGAGGATGAAGCATCCATGATACAAACTGATGAAGAGCTTCTGGATAAGGTGGTTTAGAACCTGCTGGCCACTATATTTGTCCATTTATAATAGCTAACTGCAAGCTTACTCCTGATTCCCCTAGTGCGTACTCAAATGGAGATGCACCATACCTGTTCAATACACTCGCATGAATACATAAACTCATAAAGTATACCAGTGTTGATGTTCTCAAATTAGGACTGAAATTAGATCTTTGAGAAGCTCAAATTCTTCCAAATTTATCTATGATCAATGCATTTACTGTAACATATAGTCCCACATAAAAGTAGAGAGTAAGAAGTAAAAGGTTACTGAGACAGTCTGCAACTTTTTTGGCTTGGCGTGTTACAAATAGAACCGAATTTACAAGGGTTACATAGGTGTAGTCAAAGTTAAAATGCGTTTATTGAAGTAGATCCTTTCCCTTACGAAGTGTGGTCCGGTACAACTTTCATCAAAACACTAGGCCAAGATTTTGTTTCACTCATACCGTATGAGAAAAAGCATACAATATAGACAGATGGACTCTAGAGATCACCCATATCTTTATTCCAACTCCTAGTGGTGTATATCTTTCGTGATTTGGGAGATAAAATGTGCAACAAAACACACACCACTATCATTTTTCTACCTTTTAGCCGTCAATTTACTATATTATGTGGAGCTAGATTAAATACTTCTATCTATATAGTTCTTGTTTTTAGCTAAAAAATAATAAATAAATAGAAGTTATAACTAATATGAAGATATGTAATCCTGTTATCATTTCCTTTTATTGGGTTGTTTCTACTTTAACCACAGAACTACACATAATCATGTCAGCACATTTTTCTATCCAAGTTAGAAGCTCCATATTTGCTCTTTTGATGCCGTACAGGCTTTAAGCAAGGAAGCATAATTTTATGCATAGATGGAAAACATAATAAAGTAACGTCCTATACCTCTGATTACTTTGTAACTTACTTTCAAAACTTTTGATTAACGGTAACCAGCTTTCAAATTTTGTGGTGTAGGATAATCTCACATGTTAAGTTTTTTAATCACTTATTATCAGGATGTGGCATTTTGAAACCGTTTATTTATAAGATTACCCTTAATCGAACTTTGAAACTTTGTTACCCTTTATGGTGCTAAACAAAGTTCGTGACCACAAAGGATATCAGACTAAATTATGCTCCTTAACCCACATTTATTGAGGCATATCTTGATAAGTTATTCGCTAATTTCTATCATATGACACATTAAATACTCATGATGGGTACCTTTTGATTTA
>LBNU01032713.1:8870-44943 GCA_014162995.1 Artemisia annua
TATATATATATATATATATATATATATATATATATATATATATATATATATATATATATATATATATATATATATATAAATATATAATTATTTTTTAGTATGAAATATGAAATTTTGGTTTAAAGTCAATAAATTTGAGGAAAACTGAGTCTAAAGTACTTTACAATTTTATTTTATTTTTTAGTATTTTATTTTTATTTTTTAATTTTGAGATGATCTTGAGTATTTAGTTAGTTATCAGACTGTATGTGATTATAAAAGGTGGATTAATTTTTGTAGGACGGATACTGGAGAATTGAGGTTTATTCCGTACTGGATTGCGGTTTGGACTGTAAAAGTTTGGTGTGTGTGTGACGAGATTTAAGAATTGTGGTTTGTTTAAAAGGTTGAGAGGATGGCGTCTTTATCAAAGGCGGATTCGAGGCGTATGTACTCGTGGTGGTGGAATAGTCATATTAGTCCCAAGAATTCTAAATGGCTTCAAGAAAATCTTACAGGTATATGTTTACATCTTCATTTCTGTTGTTCCGCGTGAATTCAGTACTTGAATGATATTGTTTCTACAAGCTCTCGTGTCGCACTTCGTTATTGTACGGTTGTACTAATGCAGCATCATTCGGACCTATTTTTTTGTTAATGTTAAGGGTAACTACTCTGTTCTAACATCATTAGCTTCTCTTTGTCGGTACTATGGAAATAATAAAAAACGCTTTGAAAAGCTTTTATAATCAGTTTATGGTTTACCTTTTCTAATATGATACTCTGGATCTTATTGGATTTTGAGAATATTTCAGCTGATATAAAGATGAAACGGCACAGTTGCGAAAGGAAATGTGTCTAAACTAGCTATCGCGTAAGAAATCGAGAGTGTGCTGTAGTGGAATCTATAAAGGATTAGACGGTTGTCAAAGCTGTGAAATTGAGTAGTAGTTATTGTAAACTGAATCTGTATTTAGATTTTGGATACGTAGGGTATGTTGGATATAATAGGAATTTTCTGACTTTTTAGAGTGTTTAACGTGTTTGAATTTAGGTTTTGGTTCTTTAAAATAGGAATTTTGTGACTTTTTGGATACGTAGTGTTTAACACATGCATCAAATTTCTATGAAAGCTTAAGTTCTTTATTTATAGCCAATAATGTATATGGTAAAACAGTTTCAGGTTGAACTTATTGTATACTTGTTTTGCGGTTTTTGCTAAATTCTAATTTATTTTTCTCCATTTTGAGTTTTTGTTGTTTTCCGCACTTTTTCACTCCGAAAACGCCCGAAAATGCTTCTTTTGTGATTTTCCCTTCAAAAGTACCTAAAATGAGAAAAGAAACAACTTTGGGTGAAATCCAAACCAAAAACATACGAATTAGGACTCAAACCGACCCCTAAAAACGTAACATTTTTCGTCTCATCAGTGGGATATGGCAACTTAGTCCATGGGAAGAAACATAACCATGCCAGATTCCCAATCCTTGAGAGATGCTCTTGCCAATGTTGCCCAAGAACTAGAGAAAAGAGACTCCAAGGCCAAAGGAAAACGTCCCATGTAATAGGTGTTAGGGTTGTGTGAATGTTTCCTTTTGTGTTTTGAATGCTTTTAGTAATCTTCTTTTGCTTGTAATGATCATCCTTTGAATAATTAATGAAGTATCTTTGTTCTTCTTTAACTTTAGTGCAATCTTTGAATGTCCATTAGCTCAAAAGAACATCATTAACACTTAAACTTTCCCTGCAAAAGATTAGTCCAAAACACAAACACAAACAGAGCACTATACTGCTAAGTCATACTCTAGCAGTAGAGTAGAGTATTAGCAGCAGAGTATAATCAGCAGTAGAAACAACCTTGTTAGACCAATAACATTGCAAAATACTTTTACAAAACTTTACAAAAACACAAAGGTATCAGCCACTGCATTGGATAAATCTTCAAGTGAATTTCCACCCTCAAAGACGAGACCTTTGACAGGATAGTTGAGAATCTCATAATTCTTGACCTCGGCATTTAAATTAGTTATCTTTCTAGACGCAGCTATCTCGATTGGAAATAACACAGCCAAGTAGTAAGCCTGAAATAAGACGTCAAATCAATATAAAGTCGTGCTACAATACCACCTCAACTGAGTACAAAAATGCAAATATTTCTTAATGATTTAGTCATTTGGACTTATCCCAAGTGTCTCATTTAGTAAATTAAAATATAAAGAGAGTTTTTGCCGTTATGTTTTAAAATGTACATGCGATGATCTGTAACAAAGGTGCTGCAACAAAATGGGATACAACTTAAGATAATTAGTTGTTCAAGTGGACGACAAATTCTGATTGTTAAACATTTACATGTAAAATGACTCCTAAATTATCATATAATCGGAATCAGATTCATTTTGTTCCAGCTATTCCTAAACAAATAATTCATACACCCAAAAAAACGGATTATATGCGACTTGAAAAACAACAATCAAATAATCACTATCAAAACACAATGCCAAACACCCCCTGTAAATGACGGCTAACGTTAGTTAATTATCAAAAGTAAGTCCTGTGAAGTCACCTGCTACATCTTTATAACTCTAAAATTCCAACTAATTGCATAATAATAAAAGAGAGAACGATATTAACCTGGAAAGGAAGGTGATTGATAGTAGCAAATGGCCCCAAGCTATTGTAGCCTAGACGGAAGTATGGACTTCCAGCCTCATGTGCCATGTATGGTGCAAGCAATAAGCTATTGTGGTCAATCCTTTGAGGTATGCGTTCAAGAATTCGAGGAATAAGAAGCATATGCCCATATTCAATGGGACTTGTCTATTGATTTCAAATAAACAACAATCCATTTATTCAAATCATAAGGATCAAAGAAACATACATTGATGGCAACAACACTGGCGATTTCTCGACAACAATGGGAGCGCTTGGATAGAACTAGACTTCACCGTCTTCACTTGCTTCAAACTGGAAGAGCACCTAAGTAAAATTGAACCAGTTCTCATCGAAGAGCTGCAAGTATACATCACTACTTTTAAGGTGTTTGAATGAAGAGTAGACCGAGGGTGGTGTTAAAAAAACCGGTTTCAGAAACCGGTTTTTAAACCGGACCGGTTTAACCGGTTTTCAAACCGATCGATATAAAAATAGTAACCGGTTCTAAAACCGGCTGTTAGGTTCAAGGAAAACCGGTTTCTCTAAACGAGTTTTTTTCCGGTTCGGTTCAAAAACCGGGTTTTTTGCATCTCTAGTCTACTCAGGTCAATTGGTTAGTTGGTTTCAAACTTTCAATATTTAAAAAACGTGCTCATGTATATTGGGCCTGGCCCAGCTTATATAAACAGGCCAAGCATGGAAACAGCGTTCTTTTATTATGCCATAATGTTTGTCCATACATAATAGGCTGAGCAAAACCCGACCGACACCCGAAAACCATCTCGATCCCGACGTCCCGAATCTCGAACCGACCATACTCGGGTCGGGACTAGGTTTGGGGTTTTCAGCTTGTCGGGATTCGGGTCGGGTCGGGAGTCGGGACGAAGTCGGGATTACAATGAAAAACCATACAAATCGGTTTCATTTCGGGACTCAGGACGGGATTCGGGACGATTCGGGCTAGACTCGGGTCNATAGGCTGAGCAAAACCCGACCGACACCCGAAAACCATCTCGATCCCGACGTCCCGAATCTCGAACCGACCATACTCGGGTCGGGACTAGGTTTGGGGTTTTCAGCTTGTCGGGATTCGGGTCGGGTCGGGAGTCGGGACGAAGTCGGGATTACAATGAAAAACCATACAAATCGGTTTCATTTCGGGACTCAGGACGGGATTCGGGACGATTCGGGCTAGACTCGGGTCGGGATTCGGTTAGGATTTTCAAGCTTGTCGGGATTCGGGCTTCGTCGGGACGGGTCGGGTTCCGGCCCGATGCACACCCCTAATACATAAACTGCTAGGGGTGAGCATCGGTCCCGTCCCGACCTGATACCGACAAAGCCAGACTCCCGAGTTCGCCAGAAAACCAAACCGACTCCCAACCCGAAAACAGTCGGTTCGGTATCGTGACAGTCCCGACAGGTCGGGATCGGTCGAATTTGTTGGTTTTCTTTGTTGTTTTTCGCTTTCCATCCCGAACCGGCTCGAAACCGATTGGCAGGAAAACGCAAACCGAGTCCCGAACCGAGACTGGTCGGAATTGGAATCGGGACGGCGGGACTGGTCGGAAATTCGGAATCGAGACGGTTGTCAGGTGTCGGTCAGGTATGCTCAGCCCTATAAACTGCAACTTAACTAAAGTTTTGTAATGGTTTCTTAGGAGTGTTTAAAAGAAATAACTTATGAATAATAACATATTATATTTTGCAATTACATCAATTGGCAAATTTCAGTTACATCAAAGGATGATTTACATTCGAGCAACAAGCTTCAGATCCAATTTACATTTTAAGTCAAATGACACAAAAAGATATACAGGGGTTTTTAGCATGAAAATGTAGCCAATTTGAAACTTTCTATTAATTATTTAACAATTAGACGTTACGTTTCACATTTCAAGTGCATTGCGGGCGCCGCCACTACCACCACCAATCAGCTTTGGTACGAACCCCACCCCCCACATACTCCGCCACCACCACCAACCATCATGGTCGCCACCGTCCTCTCCACCACCACACCCACCGTTCCACCGCCACAATGGTGGTGATGGTGGCTGTGGGTTAGGTTGTTAATGACGATGGTGATGGTTAGGGGGTGACAATGATGGTAACGGCAGTGATGGGTGGCGTTGAGGTAAAACAATGATGGGTGGGATTGAGGGTACCGTCGGGTCGGCGGTGGATGNTGGGGTGAACTTTGTGAACTCTTGTAGTTTTGGTTAGACTAACTGGAATACTAGATTCCAAATTAGTAACATCTGCTGCAGCTCCAAAGATTTGAGGATCAAGAGCCTCATCATCAGTATCAGTATAGATCTCTGTCAAACCAGGTGTAGTGGAATCATCAGGGTATGGTGAATCAGCAAGAGATATACCCTGTGAATCAAAAGTTGGAAACTTGTGTGTAGCAGTTGTGTTGCTAGGTCCAGCAGTAGAGTTATGAAGACTGCTGCTAGAAGTAGTTTCCTTAGGTTTTTCCACCACTTTATCAACTTTTGGTTCTCCCTCACTTCCTTTAGGTGAATCTTGGACAACATCATCTTGTGAACTCCTTTCCTCCTGTGTAGGAGAAATATTTGGTCCAAGGCTCAATTTTTCAATCAACACAAACTCCTTTTGGGAATCAGCTTCCTTAGCAGCAGAGTCATTTGATTGATTACCTGCAAGAGAGTTAGTATCCATTCGTGCAAACACTGGCTCATAATTCATGGTTTTGGTTAGCATATCAATATCAAATAGCCATTCTGGTCCAGTTCCTGCACTATTGGTTTTGTTCTCATCAAACTCAATATGCAGGTTTTCTTCCACAAATCTAGTTCTTTTATTGTATACTCTATAAGCTTTACTATTGACAGAGTATCCAACAAAGAAACCTTCATCAGCCTTTTCATCAAACTTGCCTAATTGGTCTTTGGTATTTAAGATGGTAATAGGACACCCAAATGGTCTAAAGAATGCTATCATTGGCTTTTTACCATGAAATAATTCATAAGGGGTCTTATTATGAGGCTT
Organism: Artemisia annua; assembly: GCA_014162995.1. Lineage (NCBI taxonomy): Eukaryota > Viridiplantae > Streptophyta > Magnoliopsida > Asterales > Asteraceae > Artemisia > Artemisia annua. The sequence continues at coordinate 14,514 of LBNU01032713.1, forward strand.
AACTACCTTACTCCTATTTTGCACAAAGCAGGCAGTGTTCACTGCTTCAGCCCAAAAAGGTATAGGTAATTTTGAATCTGACAACATAGTCCTAGCAGCCTCAATCAATGTTCTATTTCTCCTCTCAGCTACACCATTTTGTTGAGGAGTTCTAGCAACACTGTACTGTCTTAAAATACCCTTACCCACACAGAACTGATTCATTGTATGATTCTTAAACTCAGTTCCATTGTCACACCTTATTATCTTTACCTTGTGATTTATTAGGTTTTCTATTCTAGTTATGAACTCCTTAAGAATTTCAGGTGTTTCATCTTTAGTAGCTAGAAAGAATACCCAAGTAAACCTACTATGATCATCTGTGACAACTAGACAAAATTGCTTCTTATTCAGACTTTTCACAAAAACAGGTCCAAATAAATCCATATGAAGCAAATGCAAAGGCTTATCAATAGTATTCACAACTTTGGACTTAAAAGATACTCTGTGTTGTTTACCCTTTTGACAGGCAACACAGGTTTCATCTTCAGGGTAATAAATTCGTCTTTTTTTCATCTTCAGGGTACTATGTGACTTGCTCAACCGGTAGCAAGTTCCACCACTACCTAGAAGATGAATTTGTGGCAAGTACAATACTTTTTTTTATAATTTTTCCTACTGGTAAATCCTTAGTTTATATATCCCAAGTGTTTAGGTCACCGGAACACCATTGCCACCAACACGAACACACTACCACCATTTCCTTGATCTCTACATTATTTCCATTACTCGGGTACCCTTCACGGGCTGAGAAACATCTCTATCACCACTCGTAACTCAACCACAGCCACACACCCACCACCGAAAAACATCTCTCTCTCTCTCTCTCTCTCTCTCTCTCTCTCTCTCTCTGTTTCTCTCTTTTGTTGATCGAAGATCCAAGATAGATAATCTATGTACTTTCGAGGGTATTGGAGTTTAATAACGAATAAAAACTAATAAAAATGTAATAAATAATGGTTTGGTATCATTGTTGTTGTTGTGGTAGTTTTTGGTCGTGAAAACAGTGGTGCCGTGAGTTTCAAACTCATGGCCAAACAGGTTTTTGGTCCTTGTCGTGTGCTATTATGTTGGTTTCGAGAGGAATGATTCAGTATGTATGTGAAATGTGGGATGTTTCGAGTTGCAATTAAGGTGTTTGATGAAATTCCTGAAAGATATGTGGGGTGTTGGAATACATTTATTTCGTGTTATTTACATGATGGGAAGTAAATAACGGCTGCTGTTGTGGCAGTGGTGGTAGTTTCAGGTAGAAAAAACGGCGGCTGTTGTGATGGTGGTGGTGGTAAAAAAAAATAGTTCGCTACCCAGAAGATGAAAGGGTGGCAAGTATAATACTTTTTTTAATAATTTCCCCAACTTGAAATATAAAACTTAACTGATGATCGTTAACTATTTAACAAAAGTTTTCAAATTGGCCAAAAATTAAGTTGTGTATCTTTTCATGTCTTAAAAAACATGATAACTTAATTGAAAATAACTCGTAACTTGAGTTACTTTTGTGTCATTTGCCTTATATTTTACATAAACATATTTGTGTTCGTCAACCAATCAAGATAATTCTTAATGTTATAAGCATCAGTTAGGTAATCAAGATAACTTTTTTTTTAACAAAGACATTATATTAAACAAAAATATGATGCATACAAATCACTCTTCGTAAGCGGGGTAATTTTATGAGAAAAATTACTATCCCAACTATATCAAGAAGCACAAAAAAAAGTGTGAGAGGCAACCCAATAAGCTACTTTATTTTGTTCTCGCTGAACTAAAAAAATTGTAATTTGCGTATCATTTGCCAATAAGAAAATAATAAGAGAATATCATCTAATAGAGTTGCAAATGTGGATATGCTGATAACTACTAACCTTATTTTCATGTAGCCAAGAATCGTCACACATCAAACTACACATAAATATACGGAAAATGCTACATCCACTCACAAATCCCACACAAAACATCCACATGCTGAGGTGTCAGCCACTGATTGGTGGGATGAGAGAGAAGTATATCTCATCCCACCAATCAGTGGCTGACACCTCAGCATGTGGATGTTTTGTGTGAGATTTGTGAGTGGATGTAGCATCCTTCTAAATATACATGGTCAAACTTGGTATAAAAATTTAACCACAACATGTACGGGTAAATCTGGACAAACCACATGAAGCATATTTGTAACAAACTAATAATAATAATTTAGTCAAATATTAAACGTTGAAAACGAGTTATGTCTTACGGGTTAAGCTACTTCGATATAATAATAGTTTAGCTAATCAAGTCATAATTTTTGTAACATTAAAATATTATTTGCAAGCATAACATGTTGAATGCGTTAATCTTTTATTCGTCTTTTGGAGTTGTTTTAAATTTGAGCATGAAATGTCTTGACTTGTTATTGAAGAGTCAAGACTATTTTTTATTCGAATTCAAGCAACAAAGTTTGAAAATCAAGCTTTAAGTTATTTTGGTTGATTTAGACCACGTCCAAAGTACCCATTCTAAAAAAAATTCAACAAATTATTAATGAAATCTGATGAAAAAATAATTAAGGCAGAAGCTAATAGTGGCTTCAATGATGATTGATTGTTAGGTGATTGACTTTATGGTCATTTTTATCATGTTTATGAAAGTTATATGATGTTCCATCATAGATGTTAAATTGGAGTTAGCAGCCAGATCCATGTAGTTTAGACAATATGCATTTTTTATATAAAATTTATCGTATACAAATAATAATTTTAAACTGTTATATTAATCAATCATATAATTTATTGACTATGATTACTACAATAGATTATATGGGGTATGATTGTATCAATGGAATGATGTGTGTCTTGTTAATATACAGCCGGGTTACGTGATTTGGCTCGTCAACACTAACAATTCATCTTGTATTGAGGTTACTTGTCGTGAGGGAACCCAAACATGTGAGCTAGCGGGGAGGGCTATTCTTCACGTATGACCGCCATTACAAGGGATCGGATCAGCCTCACACGTGGTGATCGACAGTGAGATGACTCATATAGGGGAGGAGTTTTTCTTGCTCATGTGTGTGGTGAGTGATAGTTGCGAGGACTTGAGTAATAAGTTAGTGAAAATGATGTCACATCGGGATGAAATCGAGCAAAGTCTATTTTTTTGTAACGAGGAAGCCATCATTGGAGTATAATATTTAGTACGAGCTTACAAACAAGTCATTATGCAAACATTGGTACGGCTTCTACTCAAGTCATACTACATCTATTAATTAAGGGGATGATTTGCGCACTCTAATTTTTTATTTGTACACATAAATATGCAAACAGTTAAAATAGAATGTCAATACTATACAAGTATCTAATGCATGCATTAGAGTGTTTCAATCAATTTTTAATATGCAAATCAATTCTCATTAATTAAAGTTCGTTGAAATTTTATTGAGGATAAAAGGTTAATGAACCTTGTTGACTTTATACGTAATCAGTTGTTGAAATAGTTAAATTATATAAAAATTGGTAAAATTGAACTTTAGGTTTGATTAAAGAAAATAGATGATCAAGATGGTTTAATTCTCGAGTTTTGTATTAGTCACAAATGAATCAAGTGGTTTTCTTATGTTAATTCTAAACTTAAAGCTTGTGTTTGTTAAATTGAAAATCACACTCGGCCGTGTTTGGCAACGGGTTTTTAAGGCTCATAGAGACATGAGCTTTTACAATAAGTTAGCTTATAAAATATATTTTGTTTGTCATAAGGGTTTATGAAAGCTTTTATAAGTCATAAGCCTCCATAAGCTCAAGCCCATAAAAAAAGGCTTATATACGCTTATAGCTAGTCAAATTACTTAAATACTCTTCAAAATATAATGGATTATCAAGCAAAAGTTAGAGATATATGTTAATTTAATTTAATACAAAGTATATGTTTTTGTGATTTTTTACATTAATAAGCTCCATCTCCAACTTCGTCAAACAGCTTTATAAAAATATAAACTTCAGCTTTCGCCTTATAATATAAGCTTCAATCCCAGCCTAGCTCCAGCTCCAACTCCGGCCCGAACCCCAACACATTAGGGTTATATTTAAGTTCAATTGATATTGTTATTATTTACTACATATTCAGGGACGGAATTTGAACACCATTGGTGGAGGCCAACTTGAAAAATATTTATTTTAGGGGGGCCGATATAAACTACGTTGAAATTTTTGTATTAAAAATGACTAAAAACATATATAAAAGGGTATAAAATATGCATAAGGTCAAAAATTTTGGAGGGGGGCCACAACCCCCTCGGTCCCTTTTAAGTTCCGTCCATGTACATATTATTCATTTAAGTCACTTGTTAGGGAAACTTATGTCGATTAAATAAATTCTTCGACTTTGTAAATTTTCAGCCCCACAAATTCCCACAACACAAATGGTTCGTCACGTATGTAAATATGTATGTATAAAAGCATTACCTCCACATTTCGCTACTATATGATAGTACTCATAGCAGTACACAAAGGTTTTGCTGATACTTTTATGATCATGCACATTTATAACAAGGGGACAACATCGTTTATAAGCATGTGAAAACGTTGGTTTTAAGAAAGTTTTTAAAAGAAGTCATGTTATGAGACATTATTTGCTCGTCCTTACATTCATAAAATGGTTGAAATAAATGCAGAAACTATTTTACCATTTGATATAACTATAAATAAATCATCTAATTATATCGTTACCTAATAAATATATGAATTTGGTAATTACACATCCATATCGACTTTTCAACAATTGCACTAAACATTTTAGGTAAAATCATGTTGTAATATATAAATGGCAACAATAAATTAGTTAGTGGATATAGTAAACCTGAAAAACCTTATTCATAGAGCAATTAAATAAACATAAATAAGCCATAGCAGCCTTACTAAACATGACTATTGTTGAATGTGGATTTTCAATCACAATCAGAATTAGATTAGTACATAAATTTTGTTTCAAGTTATGTGTAATCATGTATCCATTAGATTTATGGTTTAACCTTCATTTTTTTTTACCAATAAGATATTTTTTACATTTAATCAGGTACATTACTTCTCCAACTCACTATTCTGATCCTAAAACCTTATATAATGAGCATCATATTTAGCGTGGAGCATTTAAGAATGATGAGTGGTGAGTATTAAGCGTTGTGATATTTATTGCTCATTTGGCAAGCAGCAATTTTTATTTTTATTTTTTCAAACGTTTATTTAGGAGCGTTGTACATTTAAAGTTGTTTACACATTATGATTAAACTTACAACTACGTTATCAAATGTTTTTATAAAACAAACTGCTACTACTCGCTGCTACTGCTCAATGCTACTATTTANTCTTATTATTTACATATTATTCATTTAAGTCACTTGTTAGACAAACTCATATCGATTAAATAAATTCTTCGACTTTGTAGATTTTCAGCCCCACAAATTCCCACAAATGGTTCGTCACGTATGTAAATCTGTATGTATAAAAGCATTACCACCACATTTCACTACTATATGATAGTACTCATAGCAGTACACAAAGGTTTTGCTGATACTTTTATGATAATGCATTTATAACAAGGGGACAACATCGTCTATAAGCATGTGAAAACGTTGGTTTTAAGAAAGTTTTTAAAAGAAGTCATGTTATGAGACATTATTTGCTCGTCCTTACATTCATAAAATGGTTGAAATAAATGCAGAAACTATTTTACCATTTGATATAACTATAAATAAATCATCTAATTATATCGTTACCTAATAAATATATGAATTTGGTAATTACACATCCATATCCTAGACTTTTCAACAATTGCACTAAACATTTTAGGTAAAATCATGTTGTAATATATAAATGGCAACAATAAATTAGTTAATGGATATAGTACACCTGAAAAACCTTATTCATAGAGCAATTAAATAAACATAAATAAGCATAGCAGCCTTACTAAACATGACTATTGTTGAATGTAGATTTTCAATCACAATCAGAATTAGATTAGTACATAAATTTTGTTTCAAGTTATGTGTAATCATGTATCCATTAGATTTATGGTTTAACCTTCGTTTTTTTTACCAACAAGATATTTCTTACATCTAATCAGGTACATTACTTCTCCAACTCACTATTCTGATCCTAAAACCTTATATAATGAGCATCATATTTAGCGTGGAGCATTTAAGAATGATGAGTGGTGAGTATTAAGCGTTGTGATATTTATTGCTCATTTGGCAAGCAGCAATTTTTATTTTTATTTTTTCAAACGTTTATTTAGGAGCGTTGTGCATTTAAAGTTGTTTACACATTATGATTAAACCTACAACTACGTTATCAAATGTTTTTATAAAACAAACTGCTACTACTCGCTGCTACTGCTCAATGCTACTATTCAATGATGCTGCTATTTTGCCTAAACACACATAGCATTGCTTTAGAACATGAAACTAATTATTACCGCACCAAAATGTTACAACATCCGAATGTTCCATCACATGATGAATCGATACGATCATGCCGGAACATAAAAGTGATTTGAAGGATCATAACACTCTATATTGTTGTTGGTTAGCACCGGTCCACTAGTAATGAATGCATACGAATTGAGTGATATATATACTCTAGTACCATACACGATATGAGTGTATGCAGTGAGAATATTTTGTTTTCTACTTTTCTTGTTTGATTGCACAATCATATGTGTCGTGACTGTCTTCCTGCTTTCTATCAACACGTAAGATGTCGCACAAATACACTCACTCAAATGTGTAACTGATATAAAAATACTGTTGGTTTTTTAGGTTTTCACAAAAAAAAATAAAATAAATAAATAAATAAATAAAATAAAAAATAAATAAACATGTATACATCGTCAAATTAAGTGATCATTTGTAATGATTTTGTCTTTTTGTTTCACAAATTTCATCCTTCTAAAAAAGTAACTATGATAACCTCTTTTGTTTGTCTCCAGGTAGCTCCAATACTTTTCAATTTGCTAATGCTTTATTTATTTTACACAAAATCTATACTATGCTAGAATTCACTCTAATAAGATGCTCATATGACATTGATTTTGGTTTTCAAGTTTCTTTCTTTAACATTTAAAATAGATTTCAAATATTTTATTATTGATAATATATTATTATCAAATCATGTCCCATCTCACATGCTGTAATAATATCGCAACACATGCAAATCCAGCATCACATTTTCAATCTTATTTATGGTTTTCAAGTCCAGTGACATATACCTAAGGATTTTTTTTGCGCATCACGTGCACTATATGGTAACTTTTCGTAGTAAAAGAATACGTCAATATTCCATAGAAGTTCCTCAACATTTTGAAAATGTAGTTAGTTTAAAAACTGCGCTACAAATATAGGTATATGTAGATGGATCTGGATTAGTTTTCACGAATTTCAGTAGACCATATAAATTTATCTTGCAAAGTGTAAAATATAATAATACAAACTAGCTTTTGCCATTTTGCAAATGCGTCATGTTCAAAATATTGTGTTGCATGTCTTGTTTAATTTCAATCAAATAAGTTTGGTGCCTTTTAATCCTGAATCTGTTACCGCGTGTAATTATTATTATTATTATTATTATTATTATTATTATTATTATTTTTTTTTATATATATTTTAAGTCAACATGTATTATAAATAAAATAAAAATAGCAAGATGTTAGGAATACAATGATATAACCGATTCTTTCGACTAACCAAACAACCCTAAACAACTACAACAACACCATAACAACTTCAACGACACTAAACAACTACCACTACTCTAAACAACATCTCTTATCCACCGTGTATATATAGCTAACGCACAAGGGCGGAGCTTAGTGAGGACCGGGAAGGGTCCCGGCCCCCCTAGGCCTAACCCCGTTAGTGTATTTTTTTTTCGCGATTTCCTGCGTTAAAATATATTTTTTTCATCTCGGCCCTCACATCTAATGTTTTTCTGGAAAAAATTTTGTTTCGGCCCTCCAATAAATTTTTTTTTAGCTCCGCCACTGCTAACGCAGTTGTGTTTCATGAACATTTGTTTGCAACGAAAAGATTAAATATTATAGAATCTGAATATCTGATAATGTGATATTTACAATCACTCTATTTTGTTTTACCAGCTTAAACCATGTTTTTACTTTCTAAAAACTAAAAATAGCAATAAACTAGATCTTTCAAGTGTTTACACTAATTATTTTAAGCTATATTGACTGCTACCCTCAATCTTAATGTATTAAAAAAATACAAAAAAGAAAATACATGTGCAAGTAAAGATGCAAGGCTGGAGGGATATAATTGGAATATACATATTGGACCTACCGGAAGAGTGTCGTATAGAGAATGACCATGGTGGGGCCACCGTCCACCGCACGCCACCATGTCACCAACAACTTTTCCGACCGACCCACTCAACTCATCATCTTGTAATATTAGCCAAGAGTTTATCCATTTCTTGTATTTTATTATTTGGGAGATTGCGTCATTCTTTTATACTTTATTCACATCATTTTTATTTTTCTAACCTATCATAAACGATCACCCGTTCATTGCAGCGATGAGTATTATTGTTGAAATTTTGAATTAAGTCAATGTGTGTGTTATTTGTTTTGTGCATCTGTCACGTAACGTTTGGTATGTATGAATCGAAGTTGAAATGGAAAAAATCATTGCGATAAAATGAAAAAAAAAATATATATATATATATATATATATATATATATATATATATATATATATATATATTTTGTTTTGAGTTTAATAATGGAAATGTTTATTCCATTATGTTTCTAACCACTAATTTTATTAGGGTGGTGGCATTGTTGCCTAAAGGTTTATGAAGGTTTATGATAATTGACCAATAAAGAACATGCAACACATGCCACAATGATCAGTGCTAAGCATGCCTAACTACTACAGTTTATTTTTAGTGGCAATGTGAGTGCCTAAACTACCTTTTGTTTTGAAAATGAACCAAAGGGTAAAAAAAATTAATGGGCAACGGTCAACCAAAAATTTATGCCACAATTGATAGCCGATTCGGTAAAGATGCCCGATTGCCTTGCCCGAATGCCATCCATGCCGATTTGGCGGCAAATGGGAATACCGCTCGAATGCGCCGAGCATGCAAGCTTATGCCGAGTAAAAACGATGCCCACCACCCCCTTACATTAGCCACCCTCTTGCGTCTGTTTACTTATTAATTATTGATTATTATTATTATTTTTATTATTTTTTATTATTATTATTATTATTATTATTATTATTATTATTTTCGACATGAAGTCATTGGTTTTTGTCATATTTCATTTTATCTCCAATTCTTTTCCAATTGTCCATTGCATCGTATCAAACCAAATGTTAATGATGGTATTCCATTCCAACATAAAAAGCCAACCCAAATAGGTAATGGAAACAGTAAATGACTCAATTCAACTTACTATATTCATACCATTACATCGTCGATTACATTCCCCTTAATGATGGTTTAAAGTCAACAAGTCCGTTAACACAAGGGCGTATTCTTTTTTGTGTTTGTTTTATATAATAGGCGAGTATCGCGTGTATAGGCGGGTGAATATTTAAAGCCGACCAAATATTTATAGTGCGAAAAGTATGGTTAAGTGTTTCGTGTATGAAATGGATGAATATTTGTTTAGTGTGAACTTTTCAACCTTATAAGTATGCAATGAAAGGAAAAAATTGAATGTAAAGTATAAATGTTCTGAAGAAAATAGTGTGTATCGTCAGATTTAGTGATTTCATGGTTTTCTCCTTTGGAGTTTTAAGCAAATTTTATCTTTTTATATAGTAGAGACAAACAATTATGAAGAACAATTAATTAGTGACATAGAAATCCGCATTTTTCTTTATGGGAAAACAAATAAACACTCGAATTTTTTTGTTGTTAGTTATAATTTGTAGTTTGATTTTTATTTTTATTATTATTAATTTCTCCAAAGCTAGTTTTTGTTTTGTTTTGTTTTTTTTTTTTTTTTTTTTTTTCTTTTACAATTTATCTCACAAATAATCTTCCGCTTTATTTCATACTTGCTGCAACACCAGAAATATATATAATATATATATAATAATATATATATATATATATAGGTGTTTTGCTATATCGCATCTTTCACTTGCCTTGCTATTAAATATATATTTTTAAGCTCATTATTCTTAAACCTCTTTTGAAAAATAAAATTAAGAATCAAAACACTTGTCAACAATCTTTAAAGGCTACAAACAGAAAACTTATTAATTTATGCAACCCCTTACTTCCTCTACATAACATTTGTTTTTAAACATTTAAATTTGAAAGACTAATATTCAATACTTTGATTACATTAAATAAAAAGATACCATTAACTTTATACTCTGGTATGCATAATTGGTCAAATGATAAGATCAATTCTAACATGATTTTAGCATATAAAATTTAAAAGTTTCTATAATCAGTCTCTTATTAAAAATGAATTTCCTTAGAAAATATATAGAGTAAAATAATTGAACCATGATTTTAGCACATGAGTCACTTAATGCTCCTAATCTCAAAGTCAATGTTAACCCTTATAGTTGGGTTGGGTACATGAGTTAGGTTAGTCATTGAAGTGCGGCGCCAACTCCTCTTCTCGAACCACAATGGTCAATGAAATCCTAACCAAGGCCAATCTTGTCATTGCACTTGCATTTAGCCATTTACTTCATTTTGCCATAATTTGTCATATATTTACTCCCCAAACTCTTGGAAACTATCATTTATAACCCTTTAACAATTCTTTTAGTGATAGACTCATGACTAATAGTTATGAGATGCATTTTACTAAAGAAATACGGTACTATGTTCCCAAAAGATTTACAAAAAAAAAAAAAAAAAAAAAAAAATCACACAATGATGTGATAAAATCATTTGTTCAATCAAATAAACTTTTGCTTTTTTATATAGAGTAACTGTTTTGATTGGACAAATATGTTTGTCACATCATATATGAAAGTTTTTTTGTGAATATTTTGTGAGCATAGCATTACTCTTTACTAAAACATTAAATAGTTAAAAAGTTTAAACATCGTGCATCTCACAAAATTGAGAGACAGACTTTTTCACATTTGCAACCATGTGGTTTCATAGCAATCTCGTAAACTTTTGAGTCCGTCCGTGAAATTTTCCACCTACAAACTCACATGTTCATATGTCTTAGCCACGACTATGTTTTGAATAAAACTTGAATCCCCAATCTTATAGCGAAAAGAGGAACTCAAAACTATTAGCATCATAATAAATTAGTAAGGCCGTTCTAAATATGCCTAATATGCATTTTGCTTTTGTATATAATTAATTAAATGCACAATAACTGTAGTAAATTATTTTTTCTCAAACAATTATAGTCGACATCTACAATTAGATATCACCTATACGTGCACATAGAAATGTCGACATCAACCAATGTTATAAAAGTAGTATTCAAAGCAAACAAGGCAATTGATGACAAAGTAAAATAGCTAGCACCGTTAACATCAAAGTTTTGAAATAATGTAATGACTTAAATGCAATGCAACCATAATACATAAGTTTCATTATCAAAATTTGATTTCCATAGGAGACAATCCAAGCACAAACAAATTAAATAACTTATTTTTAATAGAACTTACAGTATATGGACACTCTAAAAATCGAGACATAAATGTCAAGCCAATTTATTGTTTTTTCCGATACGTGAACATTTCACATGTACGTATCAACATAAAGTATTTATAGCTAACCACAATTTTCCGGCACTGAATACCACAATAAAGCTCATACATATTCCAATTATGAAGCATTAAATCAAGTAACACAATTATGGCTGTAATAAAGCTTCTACAGTTGTTCCAACAACTCTTTTCGGTTTTAGTTTCGACAAGGTTATTTTAGTCTTTTTCAAAGTTAAAAAGTGATCTTAGGTTGCTCCTAGCAATGGTGGTGAGCCAACGTGAGTCACCAACCTCACGGGTGAGGTTTGCTGGGCAAGGAAAGCATGGCGCGTGACAAAGGAAAAAATGGTACCAAATGTGACGGGCTCACTACATATGGTTGTGTGCAAAGTGATTCCTCTTTAATATTTTTATTCTTAATTATTTGGTTTCTGAGTGTGTGTGGTTATTTAGTGGGATATGTTTATAAATTTTAATAAAATGTGAAGGAGTGATGACTATTGAGGGTGAAAAATGAGAGAGAATGATCGGAGAAAGAAATTTAATATGACAATAGGGCGAAGGGTAAAATGGTGTAACTGCTGAGAAGTCTTACGAACATAGGTTATAATGAAAAAGAAATAAAAGTAAAAGGAAAATAAACTTAGGAAGCAAGTATAGACATAGCATATGGTCAAATAATAATTTGTCACATTTCGTATATTGTGTTAAGGTCCTTGTTATTGTACGTTTTCACTTTAATAATTTAGAAACTCATTTTTGTCTAGACCGACAGCTCAACATCTCTCATCAAACAAAACACAACAAGAACAAAGTATCAAAAAGAAAACTACAGTTACTTTACAAGAAGACTTAACGGTATAACAAACAGATCAAAAACCAAACCCTCCCCCTATCCTATCTTATGGGTTGAATATCAAGCATATATTTTTTATATACACAGTTAACAGATTCGAATTTCGATCCTTTTTTGGTAAGCTTTTCATTTTTCAGTCGACAGTTGTGATGACGTCATTGTGTGATCACACTTGTATAGTTGTTGATTGTTTTTTGTTTGATGATTTTTTTATCGGTTTATTTATTTTGTGTTTTTTTTAGTGCAATTCACTTGTGATCAGTTATGGTGTAGTAGTTTTTTTGTATGTGTGAATTTGATGAATTTTGCCATGTGGATCTCATAGTTGTGTAAAGNTTAAAGTATGAAATATGAAATTTTGGTTTAAAGTAAATAAATTTGAGGAAAACTGAATTTAAAGTACTTTGTGAATTTTTTTATATAATTTTTATTTTATTTTTAATTTTGTGATGATCTTGAGTATTTAGTTAGTTATCAGACTGTATGTGATTATAAAAGGTGGATTAATTTTTTTGTAGGGCGGATACTGGAGAATTGAGGTTGAGGCGTGTGACGAGATTTAGGAATTGTGGTTGGTTTATTTAAAAGGTTGAGAGGATGGCGTCTTTGTCAAAGGCGGATTCGAGGCGTATGTATTCATGGTGGTGGAATAGTCATATTAGTCCCAAGAATTCTAAATGGCTTCAAGAAAATCTTACAGGTATAGGTTTACATCTTCATTTCTGTTGTTCCGCGTGAATTCAGTACTTACATGATATTGTCTCTACAAGCTCTCGTGTCACACTTCGTTATTGTACAATTGTACTAATGCAGCATAATTCGGACCTTTTTTTTGTTAATGTTAAAACGCATTGAAAAGCTTTTATAATCAGTTTATGGTTTACCTTTTCTTATATGAGACTCTGTATCTTATTGGATTTTGAGAATATTTCAGCTGGTATAAAGATGAAACGGCACAGTTGCGAAAGGAAATGTGTCTAAACTAGCTATCGCGTAAGAAATCGAGAGTGTGTTGTAGTGGAATCTATGAAGGATGTCTAATAAGGATTGCAATTTTAGTGCAACAAGATAATTATAATGTTAGACGGTTATCAAAGCTGGAAAATTGCGTAGTAGTTATTGTAAACTGAATCTGTATTTAGATTTTGGATACGTATGGTATGTTGGATACCAATAGGAATTTTGTGACTTTTTAGAGTGTTTAACGCGTTCTTATCTTCTAACTAGAATTTAGATTTTGGTTCTTTATATAGCATGCATCAAATTTCTATGAAAGCTTAAGTTCTTTATTTATAGCCAATAATGTATATGGTAAAACAGTTTTAGGTTCATCTTATTATATACTTGTTTTGCGGTTTTTGCTAAATTCTAATTTATTTTTCTGGTTGAATAAATAGATGTGGATATTAAAGTGAAAGCAATGATAAAGCTGATTGAAGAAGACGCAGATTCATTTGCTAGAAGGGCAGAAATGTACTATAAAAAGCGTCCCGAGCTTATGAAACTGGTGGAAGAGTTGTACAGAGCTTATCGAGCCTTAGCAGAAAGATATGATCATGCAACCGGGGCCCTACGACAGGCCCACAAAACGATGACGGAAGCTTTTCCTAATCAAGTACCTGCATTCTCTGATGATTCATCTGTTGCTTCTCCCTATGAGGCTGATCCTCAAACCCCGGATTCAAGAAGCTACCCCGGTGAGTCCCATAAAGATGAAGAGTCTGATGCTGGTCACAAGGGTTTGAAACAATCTAATGAATTATTGGGTTCCGCCGGAACCGCAAGAAGGGCCCTGAAATTCGACGATTCAGAAGATGGCATGACCGATAAAGAAATTTTAGTACTAAAAGAATCCTTGTCCAAATTAGAAGAAGAAAAGGAAGCTGAAATGCAGAAATACCTTGAGAGTTTGGAAAGATTATCCAAACTGGAATCGGAAATAATAAATTCACAAGCAGATTCTAGAGAACTTGCTGACCGTGCAAGCAAAGCCGAGGCTGAATCTCAAGAATTAAAAGACGCCCTTCAAAGATTAGAAACCGAAAAGGAAGAAAGTCTTGAGCTTTGCAATCGGGCCCAAGAGAAAATTGAAGAACTTGGCGAGAAATTGAGGGAAGGTGTAAATGTGACTGAAGATTTGAAGCAAGAAATTGCTAAATTACAAAATGAACGTGATTCTGCTTATGATCAGTTCAAGAAATCCACGGGAACCCAATCAGAATTGGAGAAGAAATTAGTGGAAGCAGAGAACGAAGTAAAGAAGCTTCTAGAACGTGCCGAGAAAGCTGAGAGAGAAGTTGAAAAGTTAAAGCTTGAAATTGTGAAATTAACTGAAGAGAAGGAAGCCCAAGCTCTTCAATACCAAAAATGTTTGGAGACTATTTCAAGTCTCGAGCTTAGACTCGCTTGTGCTGAAGAGGAGTCTAAAAGGCTAAACAGCGAGATTGATAATGGAGTCACACTCTTAAAGGATGCCGAAGAACAACGTCTAATTCTTGAAAAGTCAAACAGGACTCTTCACTTGGAATTAGAAACTATGGGGGTGAAATTCGGGACTCAGACTCTAGAACTTACAGAGAAACAAAAGGAATTGGGAAGACTCTGGACTTGCATACAAGAAGAACGATTGCGGTTTGTTGAAGCCGAAACTGCTTTCCAGACTTTGCAGCAGTTACACTCCCAGTCTCAAGAAGAACTTAGATCGTTAGCAACAGAGTTACAAAACAAGGCTCAGGTTTTAAGGGACATTGAAACCCGTAATGAAATTTTGCAGGGAGAGGTACAGAAACACTTAGAGGAGAACAAGAAGCTCAATGAGCTCAATTTGTCATCCGCTATTTCATTAGAAGACATGCAGACTGAGATCTTTAGCTTGAAAGAATCGAACGGGAAACTTGAGGAAGAAGTTGGCCTCCGAGTTGACCAAAGAAACGCTCTTCAGCAAGAAATATATTGCCTAAAAGAGGAACTGAATTCTTTAAACAAGAATCACGGGTCTATTTTGGAGCAAGTTGCTTTTGTAGGGTTGAATGCGGAAAGCTTAGGATCGTCTGTGAAGAAGTTGCAGGATGAGAACGCTAATTTGAAAGAAGAATGGAAAGCCGAAAGAACAGCAAAGGAAGCTTTACTTGAGAAATTGAAGGTCATGGGTCAACTTCTGGAGAGAAATGATGTTTTGGAGAATTCATTGTCAGATTTAGGTGCCGAATTGGAAGGTGTAAGGGGGAAATTAAAATCGCTTGAAGAATCATATCAATCGCTTTCTGAAGAAAAATCGAATCTGGCTGTTGAAAAAGCGAATTTATTAGGTCAGTTACAAGTAACGACCGAGAATTTGAGTCTAGTGTCGGAGAAGAACACTGTTCTAGAGAATTCCCTTTTCGACGCGCATGTCAAACTTGAAGTCTTGAAGCAACAGTCAAAGATCTTTGAAGATGAAAAGTCAGCACTTATTACTGAAAAGGGTACTCTAGTTACACAGATGGAAATTACCGAAAAGACCTTGAAAGATCTCGAGGTGAAATATTCAGATTTAGAAGAGAAGTATTCATTAATGGATAACGAAAGAGAATCTACCCTTCGTAAAGTAGAAGAGCTTCATTATTCGCTCTCTTTACAAAACCAAGAACATGTCGCTTTTGCTCAAAAGAATGACGAACATTTGCATAGTTTGAAAAGCCAGTTACAACTCCTACAACAAGAAAGTCGAAATAGAAGCAAAGATTATCAACAAGAGTTGGATAAATCTTTCGGTTCTGAAATTGAGATTTTCGTGTTAATGAAATGTGTACAAGATCTCGAAGAACAGAACTTTTCTTTATTCAACGATTGTAATAAACTCCAAGAAGCTTCTAAGTTATCTGAAAGTCTTGTTCATGTGTTGAAGAATGAAAAGAGTGAAAATCAAGTAAAGATAAAATCTTTATCTGAGCAGAACAATAGATTGAGAACGGGTATTCACCAATTGTTGAAGGTAGCTGGCTGTGGAAAAGGTGAAGATGAAGCATGTTTTGATAGAATACAGAGAAAGTTTGAAAGTACATACTGTGCCCTGATTGAAAATGAAGACAAAAACATGGAACTAACTGTTGAGATATCGATTCTAGTCACACTTCTGCGGCAGTTCAAATCAGAAATAGCTGATCTTGAGGCGGAAAACTCCAGTTTACTACAGGAGTTACTTGTCATGGGTGAGAAGATTCTCGTGCTGCAAACTGAGGCCCAAAAACTTTCAGAAATAAATGAAGAGTTGAGATTGAAAGTGAGTGAAGGAGATGATACTGAAAAAATGCTTAGAAATCAGTTAGAGGATTTACATGGGGATTTGTTGATCGTTCAAGGAGCTTACAAAACTTTGCAAACGGACAATTCGGTGGTCATTGAAGAAAAGATGTCTTTGTCGGAGGAGAACATTCACATGAACAACAGGATTCGTCTTCTCGAAGGGGAAAGTGATATTCTATTTGATGAGGTTTTAAGTAAGAGTGTCTTATCTGAAACTTTAAAGAAGTACATTGATGAGAAGCATGCGGAAATCAGCGGGCTCGATGGTGATCTACAAATGCTTCACGGTGTTAACAACACAATTACCGAGAAAATGTATATGGTCGAGAAGAAATTGGAAGAGGTGGAAATGGCAAATCTCGAACTGAAAAAGACTTTGGAAAAATCCGAGCTTGAGTTGGTAACAGTTATATCTAACCGTGATCAATTGAACTCCGAGTTGGTGAATGGAAAGGATCTTTTGCATCTTAAAGAAACCGAGCATAAGGAAGCAGTCAAACAATTGATGAGTTTAGAGAATGACAAGACAGAGTTGTCTGAGATAGTAGCTGGTCTGCAAAGAGAATACAATGAGGTTAAAATGACAAGAGATGAACAAGGGAAACAGATTCTTAAACTTTCAGAAGATAATGATCGTTTGAGCAATGAAAGCGGAATTTTGGAGGTTAAACTTCACCAATTGACCAAAAAGCAGGAAGAAACAGAGGAAAAGGTTCGATCTTTGGAAACGGAAGTGTCCGAAGTTTATGGTGATTTGCAGACCTATGACGTTTATCAAGTTCTATTGGAAGAGAAGATCCGTGAGCTTACTGATGTTTGTATGAGTCTTCAAGAGGAAAGTACTTCCAAGGATGTGAACAACGAATTGCTCAAAGAAAGAACCCATGTTTTGGAATGTGAGAATGGAGACCTAAAAGCTCATTTGGCTGCATATGGCCCAGCCCTCGATTCTTTGAGGGATTGCATCGTATCTCTGGAAGATCATACCTGCATCCGAACCAAAGTCCCACAGTCTGAGAACGAGGAGAAGGTAATTGTCACGTTTCTATTGCATAATGCACATGCATACACCGAAGTTTTGCCTTGTTTACTAATGAATGGTCAATGTTTGGGTTGTGTTTAAATTTCCAAAAACAAGAAAAAACTAGTTAAACAGGTTAACAGGTTAAAGTCATACAATCTCCTGAATCAATTTATTGTGATCAATTCTATTGTACACACAATTTCCATAATAATTTAAATGTCTAATAGCACTTGCATTATGATTTACAAAAACAATATTTTCAATAATAATTTGAAACTTTGTTAAATCGATTTGGAAGATTCGGGGTTCAATTTCAACCATTCACCTTTTAGCTAATTTTTGTTTAATTGCCACCTATGTAATGACTTCACTCGGCTTTTATTAGCTACCATGTTGTAAGATTATTGTAGATTGACAAGCATTTACCTGAAATGCATGCGATTTGTTTGGTAACAAGCACTAGATAAACAAATTTCTTGCACTAATTACCATTGCTAGCTTTGCCGTAAATACAGGAAACTCAAAGAATGACATTATCTCGAGTACATTTGGTAAATTGTTTAGAATATAGTATTATATGGTATGATTAAGTGCATATTGAGCACAAGTTTGTGATGAGATATATTGCTATACATGTCTCACTTGCAATAAATAATTCCCCATATTATCTATTTCATCCCATTCTGTGTCATACTAAATACTCATCTCGATATTTATGTCCAAAAGTTAATGATGAATTTCCATAACGACTATTTTCAGGGTGCTGAATCTGTAACTGTAGACCGAGATGCAATTGCTGAGTTGCAGGATCTACAAAGTAAGGTTAAAGTTATCGAAAAGGCTGTGATCGAGATGCAGATGCTTACGGTGCAGGAAAAACTAGACGCAGATGCAAAGCTCGAGTCTGCAATGAAGCAGATAGAAGAGTTAATCAATCAAAAGAATTCCAGAGCACCAAACGGTAAACCGAAATCAACATCTGAAATTTCAGAAGCAGATCCAAAAGATATCATGCTCGATCAGGCATCCGAATGTTCATCTTACGGGGTCAGCAAAAGAGGACTAATCGATGGCGAGATATGGGAAACAGCTGATAAAAGCAATACATTCAAACACCATCCAACAGCTTCGGATGTATCTCTTGATAACGATCTCGACATGGTAGACAAACTTGAAGTATCTAAAAGATTCAAGGAGCGTCGTGATGACGGAAACAAGAGAAAAGTACTAGAAAGACTCAACTCCGATGTTCAAAAGTTGACCAATCTTCAGATCACAATTGAGGATTTAAAAAGGAAAGTCGAGATTACATCAAAGAGCAGACGAGGAAAAGCTATGATCGAATGTGAGACTTTGAAAGGTCAACTTATGGAAGCAGAATCCGCCATCCAGAAACTATACGAACTGAACGGGAAACTCGTGAAACATATTGAAGGTAACCCGGAAAATTCAACATCAGAATCCGGAGAAAGTGAAATCTTGAGAAGGAAAAAAGTTTCTGAACAAGCGAAACGGGTGTCGGAAAAGATCGGCCGGTTACAACTCGAGATACAAAAGATACAGTTTGTGCTGTTAAAACTAGACGATGAGAGTGACCCGAAGGGAAAAGCAAGGTTTCTTGATGCTAACAAACGTGTTTTATTAAAAGATTATCTCTATGGTGGCGGAAGAACAAAAGCGACGGTTAGCAGCAGGCGGAAGAAAAGCCATTTCTGTGGTTGTGTCGAGCCTTCAACCAAAGGAGATTGATCGCGCGATTATCAAGTAATGTAGTGCGTGCTTTTAGTTTTTTTATGTACTTATGAGTAACTTTTGTTGATTTTGGTTTAGAGAAACTGTATGAGGCCTATATGTTCTTCCATTTGATCTTTAAGAAGCTATTTTTAGAGAGCTTGTTTTGTTATAAATTTGGCATAGTAGCACAAGTATCTCAATAAGTGCCGTATTTTACTTCTTTAAAGTTTGTTTTCACTTTTCACTTAGTTCATATGAAAGGTTGGCAAACAAGCTAGGACTGGGCTGAGTTTGACTCGGTTATATGAAGCTGAGACGAGCCCGAGTTTCACTGTGGATATGAGAAAGTTGGTTTGTATAACGTGTAACTAGAAAATCAACGATATCTGCTCTTTCGTATTTTGGGTTAGGCCCGATGCAGGAGACAAAACATCGAACTTGATCATTTTGGATTTCACCTGTCATCAAATAACTCAAAAAATAAAAAATAAAAAAGGATCGCTCAAGTTATTCGTCCGACCAAATCGTGAACAAAAGGTTGTACGGAAGTCGAGTTCAAGCTCTACCTGTTGTTGAAGAACTTCAAGCTTGAACTCAACTTAATTTGCTTTGACTCGCCTTCAATTTGCGGGCTTATATTTAGGGTATGTTTAGCGGACAAGCTTATAGTAGGAGGTCCCCTTAGAAGCAGTCTCTCTACTTCCGTTCCGGGTTTATCCTGAGGGTAGGAATAGGATCTATTTACATTCCACCTCACTATATCCTGCTCCAACAGGATTAGGTATGATGTTGTTGTTAGCAGACAAGCTTATATTTAGCTTCATCTTTTGTTCCTGTAACAATTACTTTGACAAACATACCCTTAGATTAAGAAGATTCAAGATCATATGGAATGTCTTAAACTACTTTAAGATATATATGTGTAGACTCGAGTGCAGCTAAGTAATTCTAGTATATATTTACTTCGACTTTGTACACCATCCTAGCTATTTTATGTACACTGCTCATCTAAAATAATTTGTCTTGTGTGATTTAATGGAGTACAAATAATTTCTTAGCTCACTCATTATATGTTCTTGGCTTATACCGGATATAGTGGTCATCCAAAAAAAAAAAAAAAAAAAAAAAAAAAAAAAACACGAAGCCTTCTCACTCACCCAAACCTCACGATAACGTCCTCTCATTCCCACACACTTACTCATCACTCATACTCCCGTAACTCTCACTCACCATTTACTTATATCCAATATCTATTTATACATAAAAAATACACACACACAACACTCACAACACACCCACTCTGGCTTTCATGGTTAAGTCATGTTGGTGACCAGAAAGGGTGTTTACTGATAAGTCATCGTTGTTTTTTATTAATTTATTAATTTATTTTTTTTTATTTTTTTTATTTTATTTTATTATTATTATTTTTTGAGATATACACCATAAGCCACACTACTCCCTTACCTTATGTTCGTGTTTGGACTCAGGCTTGCTAGAAGCTTAACTGAATTCGACTTTAACTAAATTACATTATACGATCATATAAATTTAAATCATTTGATGTGCACTAAATGCTTCTTGGCCTAGCAGTGTGTGAGTGTTTCAACAACCTAGGTGTTGTGGGTAAATCTTGTTAGTGTTAGTTTTGTGGATAAATATTAATAGGTATATGTCTAATCGAACTCGGGATCACGGAATTGCACACTTTACGTATGAAAAGTAAACGAGTAATAATTATTTATAACACGTTATATTTAATTATTATATAAACATAAAACATTTAAATAACCGTTAGTATTTAACGATAAATGACTAACGATTAAAGGACAAGGACTAGAGTGTAATTTGGGAGTCAAGAAGGATCCGGAATTCCCCTAAGGGGTTTGGCCGATCGGATTTGGAATAGGATTTCCTAATCCTAATCAAACTTGGACTCTAAGTTACATACACTATATAAGGAGGGCTAGGGTCATTGTGTTTTCTACAACTTGTACACACAATACCTAATTGTTTTCTCTCTTCTCTCCTTTGTTCCAAATCTCGGCCGAACACCCCTAAGTCATTAGGGTTTCGACTTTTTTTTGCTAAAAATTGTTTTGTGTTTACATTACTTGCATAATCGTTACTTGGTATTAGTACGTGTGTACAAGAACGTGATACTAACACATCATTGTTAGTATTCTTGGATCGAATAACAAAATGGTAAGGGGTTATTCATAGATCCCTAATCAAACCTGTAGCAACCCACTAACTTCCCCACTAGTTTCCGATAGGTAATTAGCTAAGCCTTACTAACTTAACTTAGGCCCTCACTAAGCAATATATAAGTTAGTTATGCCTATATCTTTTTCCCGAGTAAAATTTTTTGCTTTACTATATCCCTATAGCATATATGACCTTTAGACAAGCTCACGTATCCACCTATGCCCAACACCACTATGTTTACATCATATAAACATCCCAGTATGTCAAGTCTAGGTTATAAACATATTTTCACTAAGTAATCTATCACTCTAGTATACTATATCTATCAGAAACCCTAATCAAACCCTAATTGCACCTTATGTGTTTACGGTTATCTCTAAAACCCTAACTGCTTATCTAAACTAGTTTGAAAGTGTTCAAGGCTTAGGTATAAGTTACATTAGCAACTTTAGGATATCTTAGACTTCTTAGACTATAGTACAACTCCCTAGAACATTGGTACAAGTCCCTTAAGCATAAAACCCTAAATAGGTCATAAAGTCCCGGAATTAGGTCTAAACTATCCCAAATCTTTAATATAAGCTACCACCACTTAGTATAAGCCTCCTAGGACTTAACCTTAGTCACTAAACACTCATAGGACCCTAATCTAGGCACTAAACCCTAATCTCTCACTAAACAAAACTAGGTCTAAACTAAACCTAAATCCTAAAACTAAGCTACTTAAGCACCTCTAGCACCTCAACCTAGCTACCTAGCACCTTAGTCACCCTTAGCACACTACCTAGCACCTCCCTAAGTAGCTTACAAGTAGGTGGATCACCTACTTGTGGCTCTTTTGACCCGCGGCAACACCACCACCATACACCACCCTCTAGCCCACCATAGCTTGTCCTAGTCATTCCCTAGCTTACCATAGTCACTTAGTAGCTGTATAGTAGTACTTGACCCATAGTAAGCCTAGAAGTCGAGTAGCATAGCCCTAGAACCTTTGTCGAAGTAAAAACCTAGCCGAGAAACCACAAAACCCTCGTTAGGCCATCCCCTTGTCACGTAAGCTTTAATTCTTGTTCTATTAGCTTTAGTACTGACCTAGGATAGTTATGATATGCCTTAGAACCCCTAGGAACCTAAGCTAGAGCCTTGATCATTTTTCTTTTACAACTTTCCATTTTGAAACCCTAATTTTGGACGAATTGTTGTTCATGTGCTAAAATGCCTTATCTTGTGCTATATGTTAGTTTAGGTAACTTAGTTAAGCATATATTAGTTAAACATAAGCTAGAAAACTCTTTTGTTTCATAAAAATATAGTTTACATGGTTTTAGGACTAGTTTTGCAAATGTTTTCATGCATAAGGGTATATATGGTAAATTTCTGAAAATATGAAGTCTAGGGACTATTTTTGACATTTCTTATAAGTAATAAGTATAAGGACCATTTTTTCAAAGTTCTAAAACCTTAGGATAAAAAGTAAAATACGTTATAAACTTATAAAGACTAGTTTTGCAAATATTATTAAGTTAAGGGTATAAAAGGTAAATATTGAAAGTTATATAGTTTAAGTACCATTTCTGTCATTTCTCTAAAATATATAAGTATAGGGACTAATTGTGTAAAATTTAGAAAGTTAAATGCTTAATATATATATATATATATACTAGTTTTCAAAGCCCGCCCATCGGGCGGGCATGACTTATAATTATTGTTGACATATTTTACTATAGCGAAAGTAGGTGGGTAAAAAATGTCCAATGGATAAAAACGAAATGAATGGTAATCCGATAAGAGTAAAGAAAACTTGATAAATTACCCGCCATTACAAAGTATATGCTTTTAGTTTAAATACATTCCTAATATGAAAATGTTATTAGCTAGTCTCTTTTACAACACTATAGTTTGTCTTTAAACATAACAAAATCAATTAGTAAGTGAAGGCCTAGCGAGTTAAGCGAGTTCTTTTTCGACCGCTGCGGTACCTGAACTGAATGCTCTGAGGTTGAAAGGCAAGTAGAAAGTCAAGGTAAAATAATTGGGACCTAAGCGTAACTCTAGTGTTGTATTTTTTGAAAAGCTCGGTGAACATAGGATACTTTGCCTTTGATAATCCCCTGTTTCAACCCCAAAACAAATAAAACATATAATCAATAACACATTTATACCACTAAACCTTAAAACAAAATAAGATAAAGGGTAAAGGGGAAAAGTTATTTACCCTTCGGAAGCAACATTAACAATACAAACATCTTTTCCGTTTTAAATGCTCAAATCCAGTTCTTCATCTTTGTTATCCTACACCAAATAATCAATATATTGGCACACATGAAATGTTGGCAGAGATTATAAGTGGTAATAAAGCTGAAACCATACTTTCTGGCCACTATGCAAGTGTTGGTTATTATTATTATTATTACCATCTACTCGCGCATTCGCCAAAACATAGTCGTTGTCGATAAACAAAGGTTTAAAGACTCATTTTTCACAACTATCTATTAATTGTATGGAAGCACCCATTAATGATACATGAGTTAAAAACAAAGAAAAATAGTTATAGCAAAGTTATATAATATCTAATTATAAGCTTATAGGGGGTGATGTTAGATCATCTGATAACAATTTGATGCAAAACTTCAATAAAAAAAATGCATACTGAGCCCTTTGATGTTTTTTTTTTGAGAAACCATTGAAATCCATATTTTGAAAAGAAACTGGATGACTTTTATGTTGCAACATGGTTAAGTCTATTCACCTCAGCTCCTCCATACGTGTCTCTATTGTTTTCGGAACTCCCTGCATACTTAACGCGAAAGGTATGAGACAATCCTGAACTTAATCTTTTTTGCTCCTACTGTCCATAGTTTGTTAGCAACACAGCCTTTAAATTTTGACGACATTTAAATTCTTCCAAAGTTTGATCTTAAATGAGGTACACAATAAACATGTGAAAAACAACAGCACAATAAGCCACAAAGATTAAAAAATCGGGGGGAAAATGGAAATAGAGGTTATGAGTCTAAAAGGGCTATGGGTACTTAATAACAATGTTTATTAAAGTTTATTACCATGGCACCATCTTTAGTATACCATCGAAGCTTACTAACTCTATGTACACACGACGGAAATGGGACATTTAGGAGGCTTTTTCTTGGGCGTAACAACGAAATTAGAACTTAAAAGTTGATGTGTTGTTTGCTTCCGCTTAATACCTACGATAACTAAAAAGATTGAGCAAATATNATCGGGGGGAAAAATGGAAATAGAGGTTATGAGTCTAAAAGGGCTATGGGTACTTAATAACAATGTTTATTAAAGTTTATTACCATGGCACCATCTTTAGTATACCATCGAAGCTTACTAACTCTATGTACACACGACGGAAATGGGACATTTGGGAGGCTTTTTCTTGGGCGTAGCAACGAAATTAGAACTTAAAAGTTGATGTGTTGTTTGCTTCCGCTTAATACCTACGATAACTAAAAAGATTGATCAAATATAGCTTGGACACAATAAGTTGAAGCTAAATGAAGCAATGTAAAAGAACAAAGAAAAAAAATCAACAATAAGCTACATTCTGTCAGTTAGTTTGCAAAAAATCAAAAGTGACAAAACCATATATAAACATCCCTATTAATTATTATCTCTGAAAGTAACCAAAGGTTAATCAATTTAACTAACTTTGAGGAATTAATATAAGCAAAGATAAATACATAATAGTCATTACAAATATATTACCTTTGGACGGAAAGCACCATGTATAACTGCAATATTGTTACACCAAGTGACATAAAAACATTCATTTTGTGAATTTCATATTCATAATAGTATACTAAAACCTTGTAATTATGGATTTTCTAGAAATTAACTTACCTTGTTTACTCTTTGGAAACCGAGTTATTCGGGCCGATTTGCTGACTTTGTAATCTGAACTTCATGTTGCAGTCTCGATACCTCATCTTTGAGTTGCTGACACTTGGCTTCAGCCTTCTTCAATAAGTTGTGTTCCTTCTGAACATTGTTTTCCAAAGTTTCAATTTTTGGAAGCAAAATTCCTCGCTCTGCTTCCGATGCTTTGTATTGTGATTCAGCCAATTTTAGACAACGTCTAGTCTTGGTCAATACAGAATCAACCTCTTTGAGCTGTTTTCTAGATGCCTTAAGCTCGTTTACACGTTCTTCCAACTTACATTTAGCCTCTTCAAGGCGATCTCTTGATGCATTAAGCTCTTTTACACGTTCACCTAACTTGGATTCTGCCTCTTCAATCTGGTTTCTTGATGCCTTGATCTCGTTATCTTGATGTGCCAACACGGATACAGCCTCTTCAAGCCGGTCTTTGGATGCCTTAAGCTCTTTTACACACGCTCAACTAACTTAGTTTCAGCCTCTTTAATCAGGTCTCTTGATGCCTTAGGTCGATTTTATGATCAACCAACTTAGATTCGGCATATTCAAGTTGTTCTCCGTAAATACTAAGCTCGTTTTCACACTCGGCATAATTAGCAATCAATTAACAAAATGTATAGACACAATTATAGATCTGAGTTAGAAATTAAATTGACACAGTTAACGTACTTCAGATTTGGAAATGTGACTGAAGATTTAATAAGTTGAGAGTGCTTCAAAGGAAATAAAATTGATTGTATGTTTGGTTTGTGTTATCTTCGCTCATGTCCATGGTTCTGTCCTGCAAAATATGTAAAATTAATTATATAAGATACTACCCTAATAGCAAATATTGAAAGTGTGATAATGGGAAAGAAAACTAACCTGATGCATTCATCTAATCTTTGTTATTCCACATAAAGTTTTTTAACTTCTGCCTTTAGCGAAACATCAAAAGTTGATCAGCCATTGACCAAGACTCATCCAAAAGATTTGTGATATTACAGGTCACAGTTTAGACCCACTACTATAGTTGATTCAGGTATTGTTGTATCAATGATAATTATATTCATGGAAGACTAACCTTCCATAGTGTTGTATATAGATATCAATATGGCTGGTCTAACATAACGTTTATTCAGTATCTTGTACTAACATAACGTAATAAGAAAAACAACTGGGCAATATTGCTCTAAGTGCAGCAAAGTGACAAACTTTATATTTAAACATTTTCATTAGGCTTATTATAATAACAATTAAAATGCTAAATAGTTTTATTAACATGACTAATTAAAATAGCATTTTAGACATAAGGAGTACCTGTGTGCGGACTTACACGGTTTGTTTTGTGTTCCTTTAGGAATGCCTATGACAATAAGAAACTGTTAACAACTAATACAGCCAATAGTATTATTTCTAGACTGCACTCACTATATCCATACACATAGAAGCTTCTATTGCAAAGTACCTTGAGATGTTGAGTGTTGCTGCTGGTTGCTCCTATTTAACCTGGAATGTCTCGTTTCTAAGACATCAGAATACATATGCTACAAAAGTGGTTCATCATCCGTGAGTATATTTTAAACATCCATTTCATTGTGTATATGATAACTAAAATCACGATTTATTCAAATTCAACAATTAGATACCAGCTAAAATCACGATTCATCATATCTAAAATCGTGGGCTTTCCAAATACTACGGGTAGAAGCCACTACCACTGTTGAAGTAATACACTCGATGACTGTACCATCGGCCTAAACAAAGTAGATGATGGGTAAGTTTCAAAGTGTGTCAACACAACCTAATTACTTGAAGTCTTTTGACCTGCACATCTTTGGAAATCAAGAAATTAAACAGCAACAAGTTTTAATCCATCTTTCATCTTCATATTTTACCTTATAGTAAGTTAATACAGTAACAAAATCCGCAAAACAAACCCACACACATAGCGAATTAACCCACAGCCTAAGCGGTATCAAATATTACCATCCATCTACTTTTGATTTTTAATTTTTGAAAAGGTCAAAGATATCGACTTCATAACATGAACAGGAAATAAAGCGTCATTTTTTACCCAATAAGCTCAAGTTGTATGGCTTGTGAGTTAATCTACTTCTTTTGATGTGTTTGAGGATGAAAATCGCCACTCATGAATCAAGTGTTCAGTTACCTGTTTATGAAGTACCAAATCAGCCAAAAAAAAAGTACTCCGTATAATTATTGAACCGGGCATCAGACCAGTAACTTGGATACATTGGCTATTTGCTGAAAATTGCCCATCTAGAAAATTCATATGCAAATTCAAATAATATCAATCACAATTCAGGGCAAAAGATTATCATTCCTGGAGCTAAAGTTCATTGGATTTTGTTTTTAAATGTAGTTAATCTACAAACTAATATGTAAGTCACATTTCATATTCAAATTCAATATTCCAAAAACTTTCAGCAAACCTGTAATGATGTTTAGAAATTCCTACATGGTGCTGCACAACGTAGATTGTTGTAGTCCATTTAGTACCTATCAACAACATTTGGTGTATCAGTATTCACGATTGAATAAAAAAAGTAAAAAGTCGATGGCTAATATTACAGAAACCATCTTTTTACATCGTATATAAAACAACCTTAAAAGTTGAAAAAAATTAGAGAACCTAACTTTTAGCGATACGATGATTGATGGAGGCGAAAAGTGTCGCGCTTTTTCGGGGTCATTTAAGCCCTAAAATCGTATTTATTTGAATCAAGATATCGCCCCTAAATCGTTCTTTTTCATTTTTAGGTAGCTTTGGAGAGCAATTCTGGAAAAGGAAGGCATTTTGGACATTTTCGGAGCATAAAAGTGAAGAATTCGACAAAGTGTCCAAAAATCTGCTGGAACAGTACCTCGACGGCGCGTCAAGCCAGCACCTGACGGCGTCCAAGTCTTGAATAAGCCAGAAACGGATTAAAGAGGAACGGCGTCAAGAAGGCCATCAAGAAACCCTAACCCACGACGAGGGTACGGCGTCAAGTCCATAAACGTGACGCCGTCAGATCTGTTTTTCTTATAAATATTCGCAATATCTTTAGTCATGTCGTGTGGAACTTTTTAAGAGGGAAACCCTAGACGATTTTGCAGCTTTTTTAAGGGTTTTATACGCCTCGGGATCTCTCATGTTACATTGAAGATAAGTAAGTACAATTAATCATTCAATTGTCTAATGTGTATGTTTGATTCTATCTTGTTCTTGTCTTTTGTTTAAGCATGCTAGGTGATGAGAGACAAAAATGTTAGCGTTTTTAGGGGTCCATGTTTGAGTCCTAATTCTCGGTATGTTTTTGTTTGGATTTCACACCAAAAGTCGTTTCTTTTCTCTTCTAAGGGTAACTTTTGGAAGGGAAAATCACAAAAAGAAGCAATTTTCGGGGCCGTTTTGGAGTGAAAAAGTGCGGAAAAAACAACAAACTCAAAGACCCTTAAGATTACTGAGGTGACGCCGTCACACTCTACTAAGTTGACCGCCGTCAAGGAACAAGTGAAAGTCCCAGAAGTGGAAAATACTCGTGACGGGCCAGAGAGTTTGTAGTGCAAAATGGTGACCGCCGTCAAACGTAAAGGCCGTCAAGATCTGGCACCAGCAATTATGCCACGTCCGAACCAAGGCCGTCAGGAAACCTAAATCGCCGAGCTGACGAACGTCACCTATTGGGCTTGACGCCGTCAGCGCCGCGTTTTCTATATATATAGAACGATTTTTCTTTATTTGTGGACTGAATTTGAGAGGAATTTTTGGATGGTAAGAACTTTAGGTTAAACCCTAGTACGTGTAATTACAGACCTTTAGAGGGTAATCCTAACCCCTCTAACTTGCATGTTTAATCCAAGATAAGTCTTTATTCATACAAATATGTCTATGTGTTGTGTGATATATGCTTGTGCTTGTCTTTCTTCACCAATGCAAGGCTAATTTACTTTGGTTTGCTTTAGATCCTAATGAACCAACAATTGATTATCATGTGATGTGTTATGTTGTGATTGTGTTTGGGTGAATGTTTCATCTACGTTAGACTAGAGAAAACTGGCTAAACCTCCTATATCGGGTAACAGCTTGAACCGTCTTTAGAAACGTGAAATCGTATGTGCGTTATCGATTTTAAGGTAGTATTTTCATGCATAGGTTTGCTATCGGTGAGCTCATGATAGATGCTTTGACCGTATCGTCATAAAGAGTGAGGTAGGAACTTATAGAGTTAGGGAATTGAACGCACTCCCCTACGACTTGTTAGGAAACACCCCGTCAATCCACGCAAACTCAACATACTAATTACATGGTAAAAGATAGTTAAGGGAGTAATGAAATCTAAGTAAACACTACTCTCCACGCACTGATTTTCTCAAACCAAAAAAATACAAAAATATAAGTAAGCTTTTTTAGAAGGTAGAAAGACTTGGTTAGTTTGACTAGCAACTAATTCCGCCCTCTTCCTCCCAAAAACCAGGAGATTTTACTGCTTTCATAAAACATAAAAAATACAAAAAGAATCTTCCCCACCCCTTAGACCTAGATTTAGAGTAGCCTTTAGCTAACGAACCACTATTCCTGCGAGAGAACGATCAATCCCCCGGTAGCTTGCCAACTACACTATACACATCGGTCAGGTACACTGCCTGGTGGGGATTGCAAGCTTCTCGAGATCCCTCGAGAGGTAAAACGTAGTGCGTGTTGCAATCC